>ML799243.1:92352-153783 GCA_009831015.1 Picea engelmannii
CCCCCCCCCCGCTTAAAGGTAGAAAGGCAAGGGGGGTCTGGAATCCAACGCGCGCCGTTGATCCAGGCACGCGAATCTGGACCGCTCGGTCTTGCATGTTTTTTACCATGGGCACATTATCGCCCAAAACTTAGGACAAATGGGTTTTAACCCGCTCTTTCGCACTCCAACCCCCTTTAACAAGAAATATCGCTAACAGAAGGAAACACCAATAAGTTGGAAGACATTATTGCAAGGCCAGCACATCCAATATTATAACTTTGGGAACTCGTATGCAAATGAAACCTTTTATCCATGATGAATACAAAAAGGCATAAACAAAATATGAGGACTTTAGAGAGGTGTTTCAACAACTATAGGGAAAAATTCATGTAGAAGAAAGTGACATTAAGGATGACTATAATCTCTAGAATGGGTTACTCTACAATATAGACAAGATTTACATTCCTAAAGTTGAAATATTGTAGCTTATCAGAGAGGTTCACACCTCCAAGGTTGTAGGACATTTTGGTGCTGGAAAGACAGTTGATAAGTTACAAATGTATGTGTATTGACCAATAATTCAAGAATATGTAGTTCAACATATTAAAGGATGCATGCTTTCTTTTGCCAACAATTCTAGTAATAGGAATCAAGGTCTATACCATCCATTACCTATTCCCACTCGACCTTGGAAAAACATTTTCATGGATTGTTTCGATGGTTTTTCAACAACCAAGAAGGGGCATGACTATATATTTGTAGTAGTTGACATGTTCAACAAGATGTGTATTCTTAGGCATTGTAAAAAGACCATCAAAGGACAAGAAACAACAAGCATGTTATTTGAACAGGTCTGGGTTCACTTTGGGATACCAAGGAGCATCATCTAGACATGGATATCAGATTTCTCAGTTCCTTTTGGACTACACTTTGGGAGAATATGGACACAAAGTTGAAGAGATATAAAACATTCCATACAAAAATAGATGTGCAGACATAAGTAGTCAGCAGGATGTTTGTACAACGTTTGAGGGGTTACCATCAAAAGCATCCAAAGACATGAGATGAAAATCTGATCTACATTCAACACTCTTATAACATAGTAGTCCATACTTTTATTGGTAACTCCCCTTTTGAAAGTTTTTTTGGATATTTTCCACCTTTTCCCTTGGATATTGTTTATGGAAAACAAGGAGTGAGGTAAGATATCATGGGAGAAGCATTGAAAGTAGAGAATTTTGTTGAAAATATTAGGCATATACATTTAGAAGAACTGGAGATGTTGAAGAAGAAATAGGAAAGGTACAATGCCTGACATGATAAGAATAAAACAAAATATCGATTCAAAGTGGAAGATAGAGTTTGGTGACAACTAAATAAGGAAACACTACAGGGTCTTGGTAAGAAGATCAAAGATTTGTGGTATGGCCTTTTGAGGTATTGGAGAAGGTGGATGATAACGCTTACAGACTTAGCCTACCCCCATACACACACATGTATTTAGTAGTGAATGTTGAGAATTTGAAACTCTATGAGCCTTCCATGTTGGATCAAGAAATTGAGGAGTAGGTCCTACCTACCATAGACGACTTAACACTAGAAGCTCAAGCAGAGTTAGAAAAAGATACAATATTTCATAATAAGTCCAAAGCTACTAGATAGGGGCAGCATGACCTTTGGCAGATTGGGTTGAATGGACAACTTCTAGTAAAGGAAAAATGGTACTCCAGGGAGAAGGTAGAGGAAAAATTTCCTCATCTCATTTAGTAAAAACATTTAGGGACCAAACGCCTCCCTAAATGAGGAGGTATGATCTGGACTGGATCATTATATAATTTGTCATCTACATTAGTACTTTATAGGTGAATTGACTTGCAGATACAATTTTATTGTTGAGAACACACTTATACTAAGAGGGGGGTTGGGTTAATTCATATAAGATAATTTTTTACTTTTACAAACATTCATCCACCATAAGAAAACAATCACATATTAATTGTAGAACATGAAACACAAAATTTACATGGAAACCCTTTCGGGAGAAAACCACAAAATGTTTCTTTATAATTCTTTGTAGGCACCAACCTACTAGAGACACCAATCCTCACTAATACAAATCCTGGTAGGAACCAACTTACTCTTACATATCTTCAAATAAATCAATCTACTAGAGACACCAATCCCCACCGCTAAGCACCAACTTAGTAAGAGACACAAATCTATTTTAGATATTCATAGACACCACTCTAATGGAGACACCAGTCCCCAACACTAAGCACCAAATTAACAAGAGACACCAATCTCTTACATATATTCATAGACACCTAACTACTGAAGAACAAAATCCCCACTGCTAAGCACCAACATAGTAAGATACATAAATCTTTGAGTTGCACCAACCTTCACCGAGTTTGCTTGTTATTTATTCCTTGACCAGGTATTATCATTGCTTCTATCTTTACCAGGTCTACTCACTAATTATTCCTTCACCATTTCTGCTCATTACTTCTACTTTGACCAGGTTTGACCAAAATTTGAATTTCCAAATGACAAATTTCCAAAGCTTGTTGTTTTGGGTCTCTTCCCAAGAACGAACTTCTACAACATGCCACATAACCAATTTTACAAATATGATTATGAAACTTTTACCTAAGGTACTTTTGTATGTCTCCTCTGTCTCTGCAAAATATCAAGGTCTGAAACATCCCATAAAATAAGTTATAGCAAAAGTTCAAAGTTCTCTTGTTTGAAACTGATTTTATGAGGATTAAAGAGCCCTAACTTCCATGGAGCATATGTCCGAAATTATAGTGAAACACAATATGATATTTTTACCACATGTATAACAATATCTCACATCTATTTTTGCAATATTTTTACCACATGTATAACAATATGATGTTTTTACCACATGTATAACAATATTTCACATGGATGAGGCACTCCCCCTCTTCAGGATATTCTGGTGCTTCTGGTTGGATTGTTGTGGTTGAGACTGTGGCAGTGGGGTTTGCATCCATGATCTATCTCCTTCCATTATTTTCCGAATCAAATTCTAAATCTGGGTTCAGATCATTTTCTTTGATCTTGACCACCAATCACTGTTTTGAGCGATATTCATCGGTGTTGTGCTAGGGGATTTTGTGGAAATGACACTACTTTCTAGTGTCATTCTTTGTCTTTCCCTTACCCTTCTTTTCCTGTTCCTTGGACTGGTTTTCAGGAGGATGTTTGTTAGGGTCATCTTTATCATACTTTGGTTTGTTGCGGATTGTGGTTCTCTACACAGGTACATTCTAGACTCCTTTGTGGAAATTTTCTTAGAGTAAGTTTCCCACCACATGTGGGAGAGCCTTAAGGAGCACAAAGGTGATATTTTGCCTGTCGAAAAAATTGTGCACAGAGAAATAACCTTCTAGTAGATTTAACCATATTTCCAGAGCATCTGCATCTATATAACCTTCAAATATGGGAATATCAAAATTAACTTGTACCTTGAAAGGAGAGGTACCTCCAAAGTGGCTACTTGATTAAGACGCATCTGTTGTTATTGATAGGCATCGAAGGATTTGGGAAAAATTCTCCATCATTTCGTCCCTCTATCGCATGAGATCTTGCTCAATAAACATATTAATAGAATCTTCTACTCCATCATTTTTATTTATTTCCACCATGGATGGTTTCTTGGGTGTGTGAGAGAGATTGTACTCAAGAGAGACAAGATAGAGACCCAACTTTCTATACTTGGATATCATCGTGGACATGCACTAAAAAATGACCAAGAGCAACTTTCTCTAATACCATTGATCCAGATTATTTTGATCACGAAATGAGAGTGGAGATATAATAAATAAATATACCGAGATGTTGCAAGAGATCTAATAATGTAACAGAGATATATCATATATATAACAAGATGCACATATATACAATAATACCAAGTTTCTATTAATGAGTGAAATGTACAGAACTGTAAAATTATAGAGTGAAATACTCGCTAGAATGGTGGCGGCTTATCTTTGAGAAGAGATGTGACGACTATGATCATTCATAAGAAGATGAGTACAATGAGGCTCGAAATTTATTTTTAACATAAATGGAAAAACTCTAAACATCCAAAAACCTAGCCCCCGGAAGATGAAAATACAAAAGGTTTGCGGCCCCAATGTGGAGATGAAGCGCCAAAATTCATGTTGGCCCTATTGGAGTAAGTTGGTACAACAACTTGCCGGTGTCGTAACTTTTGCATACGATCTCCGTTTTAGGAGCATGATAGCCCATTGGAAAGGTCTATCTGAGGAATACACATTATGCTGTCAAACTCTAACTCCATCAATAGTTTAACTATGGTGAGTTCCAAAAGCGTTGTTTAGGGCCTCAAAACGACCCCGAAAGTTTAGGACTCGAAAATCTAGGAAATAAATGCCAATGATGAAAACTGCATGTGAGCCTGTTGTAATAGGTGGGTGGCCACTGATATCCATCTGGATCAATACTACCCCATTATGAAGCAATGATATCCATTTCATTAAGTTCCCATGGGAGATGGGAAAGCATTTACTGAATTTGAACCTTGGCGAGTTGCTTTACTTGCTGGAGACATTGCACTGCTTCGATTGTGGAAGGCTATCACGAACCTGATGTTGGAGGGGTTGGACCTTTTTAACCAGTTTGACTGCATGAGATGACTATCTATAGAAGGAATGTTTTTTCTTTTCTTTAATTTTTTCGACTTTCTTCTGCTGGATAGAGGGGGCTTGAACTGAGGCCGTAGTGGTCATAATGTACTTTTGTTCACTTCCTTCCTAAATCATGGAGAATATAAATTTCATCGTATGAGAGACAAATTTGCTGCACTGTTGTGTCGAAATAGTAGTCAGAACTACCTCTGGTATCCTATAGAGATGAGCCCACAGAGTAACAATGACACTACATGGTTGAGACTCATAAACAATATGGTGCTTCCACATATATGGCTGGACCAAAAGAACGTCATTAATAACCGGTGGGGCAACATCAAAAAATACCTCATCGTTGAAGGGTTTGATTCTGTAGGACATGAGACACTGTTGGCTGACACAAAAATCTTGTCCTTGGTGAAGCCACCCAATGTTGTATGTCTACGGGTGTGGTGTTGTTGGAAATTCCAATTGTTTGAATATCTCTGTTGAGATGAGGTTATTTTGGCTTCCTCTATCAACAATGAAATGAAATGATATCCCCTTCACCCTCATCTTTGAATGGAATATTTTCCCGCCCTCTTCAGGATTCGTTGGTGCTTCTGATTGGCTTGTTGTGGTTGTGACAGTGGAAGTGGGGTCTGTGTCAATGATCTGTCTCCTTCCATTATTTTCTGAATGTGATTGTGAATCTGGGTTCAGATCTTTTTCTTTGATGTCGGCCACCAATGACTGTTTTGAGTGACATTCATTGTTGTTGTGCCAGGGGATTTTTTGGAAATTACACCACTTTCCAGTGCCATTCTTTGTCTTTACCTTACCCTTCTTTTCCTATGTCTTGGAATGGTTTTCGAGAGACTATTTGTTAGGGCCGTCTTTATCATACTTTTGTTGTTGTGGATTTGCAGACCCGAACTCTCGTTTTTTCTTGTGCTTAAATTTCTACTCGATTTTGACAACATATCTATAAGCATCTCCCAACGATGAGATGTCCAGAAAATCCATTTAAGTTTGGATGTACCTGTGTAGAGCCCCATGGTATTTCAGAACCAAATGTATGTCATAATATTTGATACCTATCTTGATGCGCAAGTTATGGAAGGTATTGGTGAACTCCGACACTTCTTGGCCCCTCTCTTGACACAACGTGTTCCATCTCATGTACTGGTATTCATAGTTGCCAACATGGTAATATTGTTCCTTGACGACATCTACGAAAGATTCCCAAGTGGGTTCGACCACTAACATTCCAGAATCCTCTATGGAAATTTTCTCACAATAATTTTCCCACCAATGTTTGACATGGGGGAGATCCTTAAGGAGTGCAAAGGTGATCTTTTCATTGTCGAAAAAATTGTGCAAAAAGAAATAACCTTCTAGTAGATTTAACCATTTTTCTAGAGCATCCACATCTATCTAACCTTCAAATACGAGAATATCAAAATTAAATTGTACTTTGAAAGGAGCGGTGCCTCCAAAGTGGTTGCTTGATGAAGAAGTATCTGTTGTTATCATTAGGAATCACAGGAGTTGGGAAAAATTCTCCATCATTTCGTCCCTCTATCGCATGAGAGATTTCTCCAACAACATATTAATAGAATCTTCTACTCCGTCATTTTTCTTTTCTTCCTCCATCGAGGGTTTCTTGGGCGTGCGAGAGCGATTGTCCTCAATATAGACAAATTGGAGACCTAACTTTCTATACTAGGACCTCGTCGGGGACATGCACTAAAAAACGACCAAGAGAAGCCTGGTTCGATACCACTCATTTAGATTATTTTGAGCATGAAATGAGAGTGAAGATATAATAAAGAAATATACCAAGATATTGCAAGAGATCCAATAATGTAATATATATATATATATATATATATATATATATATATATATATATATAACAAGGGGCACGTATATACAATAATACACAATTTCTATTAATGAGTGAAATGTACAGAACTGTAAAATTACAGAGTGAAAGACTCGATAGAATGGTGGCAACTTGTCTCTAAGAAGAGATGTGACGACTACACTCATTCGCAAGAAGATGGGTATAATGAGGCTCGAAAGGCCTTTTTAACATAAATGGAAAACCCTAAATATCCTAAAACCTAGCCCCGAAAGATGAAAATCCAAAAGGTTTGTGGCCCAAATGTGGAGATGAAGTGCCAAAAGTCATGTGGGCCCCGATGGGGTAAGTTGGTACAACAACTTCCCGTGGTCTTAACTTTTTCATACGATCTCTGTTTTAGGAGCACGATAGCCCATTGGAAAGGTCTTTCCGAGGAATACACATTGTGTTGTCAAAAATTGATTCCATCTACAGTTTGATTGTGGCGAGCTCCAAAAGCATTGTTTAAGGCCTCAAAATGGCCCTAGAAGTTTAAGACTTGAAAATCTAGGAAATAACTGCCAATGATGAAAAATGCATGTGAGCCAGTTGGAATAGGTGGGTGTCCATCGATATCCATCTAGATCAAAAGAAGTGGAGAGGATTATAGGGATCCAAAATGTTTGGTTAGGTGAGAATTATGAAGTGGCATTAAGGTTATGGTATGCTAACAAGGATATGAAAAATATTAGACAACTTCTCTTAAGCATTGCATGGGGAGTTTGGTTAGATAGAAATATGAAACTATTTGAAGGTAAATAGACTTTATCATTAAAATATGTTGTCCAATATTTAAACATACTAAATTCATTCCCACAACCTCAAGAGGAACAATCATCACTTGTTCATTCATAAGAGATAATAGATATGAACTTTCCATGCACATACTTCAATGGTGCCTCTCAAGGGACCCCTCCCAGGGGTGGATCAAGAGGAATTTTCTTTTTATCACAAAATCAAAGTTTAAAATTCAAAGCTAGAAGTGGGATGGAATCAAATAAATTCTCTGAGTTGATGGTGCTCAAACTGGATTTAAAATTGGCTCAAGAATCAAGAGTACTTTCTCATCTTCAAGTATATGGTGATTTGCGTCTTGTTATACAATAGATGCACAAGGAAATAACATTGATAAACTTTACATTACCCTACCCCCATACATGTACATGTATTTAGTAGTGAATGTGGATAATTTGAAACTCTATGAGCTTTCCATGTTGGATCAATAAATTGAAGAGTAGGTCCTACCTACCATAGACAACTTAACACTAGAAGCTCAAGCAGAGTTGGAAAAGGATACAATATTGCATAATAAGTCCAAAGCTACTAGATAGGGGCAACATGACCTTTGGCATATTTGGTTGAAAGGAAAACTTCTAGGAAAGGAAAAATGGTACTCTAGGGATAAGGAAGAGGAAAAATTTCCTCATCTCATTTAGTAAAAATGTCCAGGGACCAAAAGCCTCCCTAAATGAGGAGGTATGATCTGGACTGGATGATTATATAATTTGTCATCTACCTTAGTACTTTATAGGTGAATTGGATTGTAGATACTATTTTATTGTTGAGAACACAATTATACTGAGAGGGGGGTTGGGTTAATTCATATAAGATAATTTTTTACTTTTTCAAACATTCATCCACCATAAGAAAACAATCACATATTAATTGTAGAACATGAAACACAAAATTTACATGGAAACCCTTTTGGGAGAAAACCATAAAATGTTTCTTTATAATTCTTTGTAGGCACCAACCTACTAGATACACCAATCCTCACTAATACAAATCCTGGTAGGAACCAACTTACTCTTACATATATTCATAGAAACCAATCTACTAGAGACACTGATCCCCACCGCTAAGCACCAACTTAGTAAGAGACACCAATCTATTTTAGATCTTCATAGACACCAATCTAATGGAGACACCAATCCCCAACACTAAGCACCAAATTAGAAAGAGACACCAATATCTTACATATATTCATAGACATATCTACTGAAGAACAAAATCCCCACTGCTAAGCACCAACATAGAAAGAGACATAAATCTTTGAGTTGCACCATCCTTCACCGAATTTTCTTGTTATTTATTCCTTGACCAGGTATTCTCATTGCTTCTACCTTTACTAGGTATACTCACTAATTATTCCTTCACCAATTCTGCTCATTACTTCTACTTTTACCAGGTTTGACCAAAATTTGAATTTCCAAATGACAACTTTCCAAAGCTTGTTGTTTTAGGTCTCTTCCAAAGAACGAACTTGTACAACATGCCACATATCGAATTTTGAAAATATTATTATGAAACTTTTACCTAAGGTACTTCTGTATGTCTCCTCTGTCTCTGCAAAATATCAAGGTATGAAACATCCCATAAAATAAGTTATAACAAAAGTTCAAAGTTGTCTTGTTTGAAACTGATTTTATGAGCATTTAAGAGCCCTAATTTCCATGGAGCAAATGTCCGAAATTATAGTGAAACAAAATATGATATTTTTACCACATGTATAACAATATCTCACATGGAAGAGGCGCTCCCCCTCTTCAGGATATTCTGGTACGACAGTGGCAGTGGAGTTTGCATCCATGATCTGTTTCCTTCCATTATTTTCCGAATCAGATTTTGAATCTGGTTTTAGATCATTTTCTTTGATCTCGACCATCATTGACTGTTTTGAGCAACATTCATCGGTGTTGTGCTAGGGGATTTTGTGGAAATCTCACTACTTTCCAGTGTCATTATTTGTCTTTCCCTTACCCTTCTTTTCCTATTCCTTGGACTGGTTTTCATGAGGTTGTTTGTTAGGGTCATATTTATCATACTTTGGTTGTTTTAGATTTGCAAACCCGAACTCCCATTTGTTATGGTGCTTAAATTTATGCTTGATTTTGATAGCACATCGATAAGAATCTCCCAATGATGAGATGTCCATAAACTCCATTTTAGTTTGGATGTACCTGTGTAGAGCGCCATAGTATTTCAGAACCAAATTCCACTCAGAATATTTGATACCTATCTTGGTGTGTAAGGTATGGAAGGTATTGGTGAACTATAACACCGCTTAGCCCCTCTCTTGGCGCAACATGGTCCATCTCATGTAATGGTCTTCATAGTTGCCAACAGGGTAATATTCTTCCTTGACGACATCTAGGAAAGATTCCCAAGTGGGTTCGGCCTTGAACATTCCAGACTCCTTTGTGGAAATTTGCTCACAGTAAGTTTCCCACCAATGTTTGACATGTGGGAGAGCCTTAAGGAGCACAAAGGTTATATTTTCCTTGTCGAAACAATTGTGCACAAAGAAATAACCTTCTAGCAGATTTAACCATATTTTTAGAGCATCTGCATCTATATGACCTTAAAATATGGGAATATCAAAATTAACTTGTACCTTGAAAGGAGTGGTGCCTCCAAAGTGGTTGCTTGATGAAGACACATCTGTTGTTATCGATAGTCGTCGAAGGATTTGGGAAAAATTCTCCATCATTTCTTTCCTCTGTCGCGTGAGATATTGCTCCATCAACATATTAATAGAATCTTCTACTCCGTCATTTTTCTTTTCTTCTGCCATGGAGGGTTTCTTGGGCATGTGAGAGAGATTTTCCTCAAGAGAGACAAGATAGATACCCAACTTTCTATACTCGGATATCATCGGGGACATGCGCTGAAAAATGACGAAGAGAAACTTTCTCTGATACCACTGATCCAGATTATTTTGAGCACGAAATGAGAGTGGAGATATAATAAATAAATATACCAAGATATTGCAAGAGATCCAATAATGTAACAGAGATATATCATATATATAACAAGAGGCACATATATACAATAATACACAGTTTCTATTAATGAGTGAAATGTATAGAACTGTAAAATTACAAAGTGAAAGACTCGCTAGAATGGTGGCAGCTTATCTCTGATAAGAGATGTGACGAATATGATCATTCACAAGAAGATGAGTACAATGAGGATCGAAAGGCATTTTTAACATAAATGGGAAACCCCTAAACATCGGAAAACCTATCCCTCGGAAGATGAAAATACAAAAGGTTTGCATCCCTAATGTGGAGATGAAGCACCAAAAGTCATGTGGGCCCCGACGGGGTAAGTTTGTACAACAACTTCTCGGGGTTGTAACTTTTGCATAGGATCTCCATTTTAGGTGCATGATAGCCCATTGGAAATGTCTATCCGAGGAATACACATTATGCTGTCAAAATCTAACTCCATCAATAGTTTAACTATGGTGAGTTCCAAAAGCATTGTTTAGGGCCTCAAAACAACCCCGGAAGTTTAGGACTCGAAAATCTAGGAAATAAATGTCAATGATGAAAACTACATGTGAGCCAATTGGAATAGGTGCGTGGCCACCGATATCCATTTGGATTAATAATACCCCATTATGAAGCAATGGTCTCCATTTCATTGAGTTCCCATGGGAGATGGGAAAGCGTTTGCTGAATTTGAACCTTGGTGAGTTGATTTACTTGCTTGAGACATTCCTCTTCTTGGCTTGTGGAAGGCTGTCATGAACCTGATGTTGGAGGGGTTGGACCTTTTTAACCAGTTTGACTGCATGAGATGATTGTTTGCAGAAGGAATATTTTTTCTTTGCTTTAATTTTTCCGACTTGCTTCTGCTAGATAGAGGGGGATTTAACTGAGGTCGTAGTGGTAATAATGTCCTTTTGTTCACTTCCTTCCAAAATTGTGAAGAAGATAAATTTCATCGTATGAGAGAAAACTTTGCTGCACCATTGTGTCGAAGCAATAGTCAGAACTTCCTTTGGTATCCTATAGAGATGATCCCCCAGAGTAACAATGACACTACGGGGTCGAGACTCATAAAAAATATGGCGCTTCCACATATATGGCTGGACCAAAATAACATCACAAACAACTAGCAGGGCAAAATCAAACAATACCACATCCTTGAAGGGTTTGATGCCGTAGGACATGCGACATTGTTGGCTGACACAGATATATCATAATAGGAAAGGTACATAGAGAAGAAGCTATAGGAAAGGTACAATGCCTAACATGATAAGAATAAAAAAAAATATCGATTCAAAGTGGAAGATAGAGTTTGGTGAAAACTAAATAAGGAAAAACTATAGGGTCTTGGTAAGAAGATCAAGGATTTGTGTTATGGCCCTTTGAGGTATTGGAGAAGGTGGATGATAACGCTTATAGACTTAGCCTACCCCCATACATGCACATGTATTTAGTAGTGAATGTTGAGAATTTGAAACTCTATGAGCCTTCCATGTTGGATCAAGAAATTGAGGAGTAGGTCCTACCTACCATAGACGACTTAACACTAGAAGCTCAAGCAGAGTTGGAAAAAGATACAATATTGCATAATAAGTCTAAAGCTACTACATAGGGGAAACATGACCTTTGGCAAATTGGGTTGAAAGGACAACTTCCAGGAAAGGAAAAATGGTACTCCAGGTAGAAGGTAGAGGAATTTTTTTTTCATCTCATTTAGTAAAAACGTTTAGGGACCAAAATCATCCCTAAATAAGGAGGTATGATCTGGACTGGATGATTATATAATTTGTCATCTACCTTAGTACTTTATAGGTGAATTGGCTTGTAGTTACAATTTTATTGTTGAGAACACACTTATACTGAGAGGGGGGGTGGGTTAATTCATATAAGATAATTTTTTACTTTTACAAACATTCATCCACCATACGAAAACAATCACATATTAATTGTAGAACATGAAACATAAAATTTACATGGAAACCCTTTTGAGAGAAAACCACATAACGTTTCTTTATAATTATTTGTAGGAACCAACCTACTAGAGACACCAATCCTCACTAATACAAATCCTGGTAGGAGCCAACTTACTCTTACATATCTTCATAGAAACAAATCTACTAGAGACACCAATCCCCACTACTAAGAACCAACTTAGTAAGAGACACCAATCTATTTCATATATTCATAGACACCAATATAATGGAGACACCAATCCCCAACAATAAGCACCAAATTAGCAAGAGACACCAGTCTCTTACATATATTCATAGACACCTATCTACTGAAGAACAAAATACCCACTCCTAAGCACCAACATATCAACAGACATAAATCTTTGAGTTGCACCAACCTTCACTGAGTTTGCTTGTTATTTATTCCTTGACCATGTGTTCTAATTGCTTCTATCTTTACCAAGTCTACTCACTAATTATTCCTTCACCAATACTACTCATTACTTCTACTTTTACCAGGTTTGAACAAAATTTGAATTTCCAAATGACAACTTTCCAAATCTTGTTGTTTTGGGTCTCTTCCCAAGAATGAACTTGTACAACATGCCACATATACAATTTTTCAAATATGATTATGAAACTTTTACCTAAGTTACTTCTGTATGTCTCCTCTGTCTCTGCAAAATATCAAGGTCTGAAACATTCCATAAAATAAGTTATAGCAAAATTTCAAAGTTGTCTTGTTTGAAACTAATTTTATGAGCATTCAAGAGCCCTAACTTCCACGAAGCATATGTCCGAAATTATAGTGAAACAAAATATGATATTTTTACCACATGTATAACAATATCTCACATCTATTTTTTCAATATCTCACATGAAATCGATCCATACCTGTGATCGATTTATGAAAAACACTCTCACTAAATTAAAATCCTTCACAATAATGTTTGAATTATAATGAAGATTATTGTTAATTTAAAATGAAGAGGTGCGATGGTCCAAACAAAGGGACACAATGCTTCATAGCTCACACCAGTTGGAAGATTATATAAATGATAAAGAACGGTGAGAAGAAAGTGTCTCTACAATGCATATTAGAAGATTAAAACATAAGCAGAGTCCAAGAAGCAAGAAGAAGAACTGATGATTCTTATGAAGTGAGGGTGGAAGGGAGGAGCACATAAGTATTCATATCCTTTACTAAGTAATTGTAAGTTAAGGGAGTTGGTGCTTCCTAGGGTTGGTGCCCAAAAGAAGAAGATTTGTGTCTCCTAGAGTTGGTGTTCTAAAAATGATTGGTTTCCTTCACTATTCTTCATAAAAGCCTTGTAATTCCTATTAATTATATTTATATAATTGATTTTACAAACAAGTCTGTTGGTGATATATTTTGGTAATTAAAAAAATATAAAAGTAACTTCTAATTGCTAAAAAAGAGTAATACTGATTCACCCCCCCACTCTCAGTATTCCAACAATTTGTATAAGAGCATGTGCTTTCAACACAGTCTAACAACTAGAAGGTAGATCCTAAAGATTGATCAACAAGAAGGAATGTCTAGTAACAAAGCACCATTGTTCAATGGAGGTGGCTATGATCTATGGGAAATAAGAATGAAAAACTTCCTGTTGGCTCTTGGTTTTGATATTTGGCAATCTGTTGTAGATGGTTACACTGCACCAACTACTCCACCCAAAGATGTTGGAGGAAATAAAATCTGCAATGATAACTCAAGAGCAATCAATGAAATTCTAGGAGGGTTGAAAAATTCTATATGTGTGAAATTTATGCATTGTAAGTCAGCCAATGAAATATGGGACAAATTGGTTGTTTTATATGAAGGAGATAGAAAAGTCAGGGAAGCCAAACTACAGACCTATAGAACTCAATTTGAAAATATGAAAATGAAAGAAGAAGAGAACATTGTTGAATACTGTCATAGGGTAGATGAAGTGGTTAATTAAATCAGAGAAAAAAGAGAAGAACTTACATATAAACTTGTTGATGGGGCCTAAATCCCTTTAAATCAACAACAGGAACCAAACCAGCCACCGATGCCCAATTAGAATATGCAACGTTTAATGGTGGAATGGATCTCCAGATCTTGCGACACACATGAAATAATCAATGGGATTTACGTTTTCTTGTGAAGTCTTTCTCCTCTAATTCATACATTCTCTTTTTGTGTTTTATCTTAGGTAGGACTGATATAAGATAAAGCCGATATAAACCAACTAGGTAGTAAAGTAGGAACAAACTAAACTACTGGAGAAGAGGTTGATCTTGGGATAACTCTTTACTCTAGCACACAAGCAATGATCGTCTACCACAGGCCTAGTACTAATACATTAACCATGTGAATATTCCAATTAATGATTGAGATACAAATTATCATAAGAAAACATGCATGTGATAAATGACGACAAGTAAAATAATTCACTCAACTCTAATCATCAATCACATAATAACACAAAGATTCATTTTCATCATTAAAGAAAGAACTGTAAAACATTGCATTAGATAACTTATCAATAGATTTAATAGCTCTTAGTCGTTACTGCATCCATTCATGGGATGAAATAGGAAATAAATCTTCTCCACATCCAATCATACACGCATTTGATGAAAACATAAACTTGTCTCTGGTCCAAAATGACTTCTCAATTAAATACAACTCCAAAATAGTTCTTAACAAAACCAGAAATGAGATTTTCTTGCAACAACCATCGACCCCTTACTTAATCAGTCGATGCTCTTATTTATAACATAAGATTAACTAAAAATAACAACTAAAGTGTAGATAAGAAAAAAAATTTCGCCACATGACGTTCTCTCCTATGAGTTTTTCCGTGAGTCATCTCAAGATATCACTTAAGAGGGTGACTCCTCTCGTACTCCAACCACTTGATGAACAGATCCTCGTAGGTGTTGGCATATGGGAATCTATGTTGTTCCATTAGGTCTGAGTGAATCTCTCTTATCTCTACCGCATGTTCCCGATACTTGACTATACTAGCACTTAACTGTTGCAGCATAGCTTGAGCTTTGATTGGGTGTTCCATAAACTATCACACCTGACTTTGCACCGTGTCTGTCACCTTTGATATTTCTTTGGCCCATAATGAGTCTTGCTTGGTGTACGATTTGACTATGTCGTGAAAGTTGACAAAGTCGTCGGGCATGCCAAAATCGGGGAGTCTGATATCCTTCATTTCCTTGTTGATTTTGACCCAAATATTCTCGCACTTGGCCCATTTTTCTTGAATCTCCCGATGAGGCTTCCATGCCATTTTTTCCCAATACTTGGTCGATTTATTGATGCGGTCGATGCTTCTTTCTCTTAACACCCGGATGCCGTGCTCTTCGGCGTCTCGTCCCTTTTGCACCGCGCTGATATACTCGATTCTTTCCATGGACTATTGCGCTTTCTTGTACCACCTCTCCATACCTTTGCACATCGCAAGTGCCATGAGCGTGTCTTCCTGAAGCTCAGCTATCCATGCAATGAATAGGTGTCATTCATTTATGAACCTGTTGTAGGCCTCCTAGAATTCGCTCCTTAGATACACCGTGTTATCACTTTGTAAATTTGTTTTGGCTGATAAACAAATGACAAAGGTAACTGTTTCAACCAGCTTTAGAGATGAGGCACTAGCCTGCTCAAATTAGAGAGGGATCTCTCATGTCACTTGATGTTTCTTTGGAAATTGGTGGCTATATTTGGTTTGTTCTGGGGGTTTCTATAAAGTTGTTGGCAAGGAAGGGGAGGAACACTTTGGGCTATGGAGTCAAAATTATGAAATTGAATGAAAACATTGACTGGCCTGTAGAACTCTCCAGAGGATAAAGGCTAAATGAGGCAATGCATATGAGTTATAAATTGAATTTAATTAGAGTGGTAAGAGGAAAAAGAAACAGATAACCACATCAGAGCATTACGAAAATGAATTTTGAATTAGCTAAGAAGAAACATACACAGTTTAAATTGCTTAAGCCAAGAGCATCAAATGATGAATTCTGGGCCTTTAACTCTCCAATTTAAATAGAATAAAAATGTATATGACATAAAAGTTCATAGGAAACACATACAACGAGGGAAGACAAAGCTCATATCACCACCATTATAATCTTTTCATAGAGACTTCAAAGGTGCTGCATATGTATTCAATTCAGGCCTCGAAAATTACAGTGAAGTTCAGAACAACCAAAACTGTGCCCTTGCACTTCTGCCCGCCACTAATACACTTAGAAACTCTAACACTTATACAATTTGAGTTCCTTCAGTGTGCAACCAGTTACAATAACTGAAATGAAATGTTTCAGCTTCTACAATGATTACAAATGACAGTTTTCAGAAAAAACGTCTCATGATCCCTGTAGATTCCTCTGACGCTCCAACTCCTTCCTCTGCCACGTTCTCTTTGAACTGTCACTTATAATATTTCAAATATAATTTCATTTATCCATATTCTCATTAAATATTTGAGAATAATATATTTGAAATAAAAATAATTTCCAAATATTTTTCTATCTTGTAGAATTAAATTTCCATTAATTCATGCCCATGGCTTTTAAAACCATGTCTTGTTTTCCCAATTCACCATTCCACTGTAAAAAACATTTACTGTTACCATTTCACATGAAAAACATTTATTGTGTTATGTTTTTCCGATTTACGGTTTCACTGTGAAAAAACATTTACTGTGTGTTTTTTCCAATTTATTGTCTTTGGTAAAATACCTTTTATCTTCTTCTTTTACTCTTGTAAATCTTTGGATAAATAATTATCCACGTCTTCCTTCAAGTGCATCTTCCCATTTAAATTTTTTTCATGGAAATAAACATTAATTTCTTGAACCTTGCCTCTGTAAAACATTTTCACCGTGAGGAGGAATTTCATTTATTAGAAATTTAATATTTGTTGTTGAAATGCACTCCTGGAAAAATGAGATAAATGGTGCATTTGTTACATCGGGCCTTGGATGGAGTGGTTTAATCCAAACTGCTTTTACCTCTGATGTGCTCCACGTAAAAACATGTGCCCACCAAATAAACCACGGTAGTTTTCCCCGACCCGCCTTCACATAATTAACCTCCTTGTTACTTTAATCCCCGATATGTATGTGCGCCCTCCATCCAACCTTTGAATTTTCCACATTATAATTTGAGATTCATGCCCATGATTTGACGTGATTCCATAAATTAAATATTGGATTAAATATTAATATAAATATAAAAATATTTATATTAATAATAAAAAACCCCTTTTTTCTATTTTCGAAGTACTTTGGGCATATGAGGCTTAACACATGACTTTATGGATAGGATAAGGGTGCTTAATGAAAGACATATTTTTTATTTTCAACGGGAATACAAAAACAAGGGTAAAAATGAATGAAGTGATGGAACTAAGGTATTTAGATAATAATTAAGGCTAGGTATAAGCTTGGGATATTTTCCAACTTTTGACTCGTGGAGTACATGACTTTTTTGGATGATCCGTTGGGTGAAGGATTTAGGTGATGGGAGCTTGACGAAGCTGGTGAAAAAGTTAGAAAATCTGAGTGGAAAAATAACACAAAGACAAGATGCATTGGGAAAAAATTAATTAAAATTAGTAGGTGATCTATGGTCCGCCGATCCTCATCAACTTTTGATATCGGGGGTTGAAAAAAAAACGGTTTTAGGTAGACCTCTTTTCTCCCTGATGTGCCTTTGAGGGTTCCACGCTTCCATGAATGAAGCCACAATAGTTTTCCCCAGCCCACCTTCACATAATTAAACTTCGTGCTATTTCGCCGCTCGATATGTGCCTTAGCCCTTGATTTGGGCCATTTCAAGATCTACGGTCTCTCGGGTCCTACCTTTCACACCTCCGCCATATTTGTCCATATGCCGCTATATGTGACCTCATCCCCCAAACTATTATGCTTCCATAGCGATGTATCTCTTCGCTAAATTTTCGAGACTTGGATCCTATCTGAAAATTGTTATGGTGATAACATAGGCTCCAACTAGGGATGCTATCCTCCTAGTTGGGCTGCTCCCAAAACATGTGTGTGTACCCTGCTATGACCTGTCACCAGTGTCTACTGAAAACCAAACTCTTCACATTGCTCTCAATTGGATACTGAACACTGAATACACTACTAAAATATGACTGTTTTGGCCGCTACCTGGGGGGCTTCTGCTACTTCGATCGCTATCATTTCTTCCTTGGCCATGAGGGCCCCTTGAGCCGATTGTTCTAGGATTGTTGCCTGTTCATCGAGGCTCATGGCCTTGAACCTGGTCATCTTAGGGTCGACCATCCTTTCAACAAATTCATCCCAATCCTGAGCATTTTTGGTGAAGACCTCATCTTCGAACTTGTCGTGGGTGTAAAGCCAACATGATGACACTTGCAATGCATGTTTCAAGACTAGACCCCTTGGGTCATGCTTGCGGAAATGACCGGTCTGGAATCAGAACTCCAATTGGCTCAGTCCTTCCTGCTTGGCTTGAGCAGTGTCTTTTACTAGGTAGAAACCTATATGGAACCCATAAGATATAAATGCCCTCTTCTTATCTTTCACTAGAGTAGCATTGTAGCCTTGTAGGATAGTTTGGTAGCATTTCTCCCCTACTACTAGTCGATCACGAACATGGATAGGTAGGAGATGAGGTGCTCCAATGGCCCCGAATACCCTAATGTAGGTATCGCGTTCGTCCAGATACCAGTGGCCAACCTTTGCTATCACCTTTTTTACCGCAGTTGATAGCCTCAAACACTCTTTCTTGAAAAGAATAAAATGAATGCATGCAATGAATTCATCGCAGATAAGGCAATATGATTATTTGTATGTGTTCTCCCATAAAATTCCGAAGTAAATGTGGATCGGGAGTTTTGAGGCGTGCTAGCTCCTGTTCATGCCGAAAAAGACATTCCTGGCACATATGACGTCCAGTAAATACGAAGCCATGTAGAAGGATGGTGTCTCTCATTCTTTCGACGTTTGATCTTGTTGTATGCAGATGCTCAACTACTTTGAAATGATGGCTCCCCAGTTGAAATATCTTTTGGAAATGGCCACTATGTAATCTAGAGGCATCCATGCCTCTGAAAACTTGAAATGGTATTTCTCCCCGTACAACCAGTAGATGAGGGCCATTATATAGATAAACGACTCCCTTAAGTTGGTCGTCTGGTACCAGTCGAAGGTACGATTGGTATATTTCTTGTATTCTCTATACCATGAAGCCATCACCTAGCCGGTGTCATGGCACTTGTAGAAATTTATGAAAAAATCAGTGTTCAGCTACTCCTCTGGGTCTCTAAGTTTATAATAAATTTGCACCTCTACCAGAAGAAAAACCCCGACACACTCACCATTGACATCGTTAATCAAACACTTTTGTGTGTCCATGTGGTCGATGAGCCATTTTAGGAGTTCTATGCAGGGGAACACTAGATTTATTCTTGCCATCATGTGTAAGTATGATCTTCGAATGTTCAGAAAAACTTCATCATCGAGCTTCCTCATATTGGGGTCACTGTGCGGGATATATTCCGGGAATTATTCTCTACTGATCTTCTTGAAAAGGTCTCCCCAATGTAGAAGTTCCGCCTTGGTCCCTTTGGTTTCCTCCGTGTCTCCAAAGGCTAGAGGTTGAGTGAAAATATTCTTGGCAGATGTCCTGATGACTGGTTCCGGCCTTGGAGCAAATTCTAATTGTTTTGTGGCCGCTGGGGAGGAACCTTCTCCTACCTATGGTTCCTTTAGCGTAGGCGCTCTCAGAGATCGCCTGGTGGTTGTTTTTCTTAGAGGAATTGTTCCTACAATCGAAACAATCCTTTAGGGCCGACATACAGAGCGACATTGGATAAAAATGTATATACGAAGTAAAAACACAGAAAATCCATACTGGTACATACCTGTAAAGCTTGCTAAACCTTGTAGTTTGATACTCATGGGATCTCAGAAGCTTTGAATTTCTCGTCTCGCTCCTCTGGATGCTCTAAAAGTTCTTTGTGTGCAGAATGGTTTCGTTTACAATAAATCAAGAGAATTTAAACAGGGAATAACTTACCGTGTCGCATCGACCAATTAATTCGGGTGATGAGTGAAATTCAAACAAATTTGCTGTCGGATATTTGCAAAATTAATTCATCATGGGTTGACGACGGAGGTACGGAGGGTGAAGTGTTCTATTGGTAATTTCAAATGGTTGTTTTTTTGATTCGCACACAAAGTAGTAACTAATGCGAGATTTGGTATTAATTAACCTCTTAAAAGCTCATAATCTAATCATATCTAGCGCTAAAACGTCACATCTTGTCGCTTTCCTAGTGGGTAGATTGGGGATCAACAATGTGTTATGGATGTTTTCGTTGATTTCCTTATGCGAAAAACCTCCGACGCCGATCGATTTTATCGTACGGTGATGACATGGAAAAACTGGCTTAGGACACGTGGCAATGAAGACAGGTGACTTAACTCGCAAGTATTAGTCAGAGTCGATACTTTCTTCAAGTTGTGCTTTCTTAAACTAAACTTGGGATTGATGATGACAAAAAGGTATCGGGGATCGACGATTAGAGATAAACCTATTGTGTATTTTCCTTTGGTTTAGCGTCTTCAAAAAATGGTCGATGCCGAAACGGTTTGGGAATCGGTGATCGGGGGAAAACTTCTTAGCATGGTCGCAATGTTCGTTGTGATTTGGTTTTCTCTGATTTTGACAAGCGTGTCAGGTATCGACGATATCGTTTCCTTTCCTTTTAAACGTTACTCCCTTCTCTTTTTGCCGATGCCGAAGGGGATTGACTATCGGTGATCTTTGTATGTGGTACTTGTCATGAAATAAAACTTCCTTTCACCGATATTGATGGAGATCGACGCTCAACGATTGAGGTTTTCCGAGAGATTCCTTTTCACCCTTTAATTTCTTTCGATGCCGAATCATGAGTGCATCGGGTGAAGTGTTTTGGTGGGAAATTCCTTAAGTGTTAGGCATTTTTTTAATTTATGAATTTAAACAGACCTGAATATCTCATGAGAGTTAAGAGAAAAAGAAAAGTCAAAACATTTATCAAAAGAAAATCGAATTCAGATAGTGCAAAATTAAGTGGTACCCAAAAAGTGAAAAATTGACATAGGCTTTTTAGGGTGTGTTGAGTGCTCAACAAATGGTGACTTACTCGGTGAAAGACAAAATTATGTTCCTTCCTTGGGCTCAACTGATGCGAAAGTTGATTAGGAACTTAACTGGTTTTCATTAGAGCTTCTTTTAGCTTTACATTTGGAGCTTCCCCGGTTGATGCATCTGGGCCTACCTGAGAGGTTTTTTAACCTTTATTCCACCTTCGTTTCCTGTAACCTTGACTCACGCCTTATTTTGACAAGAGTCTAGTAAAGAATTCACTGGCACTAGGAATTTTAGTTACCTTCATTCATTTACTACGGTGTTGCTCTGCTGCCAGTGAGCGTCCATAGCCCCGGCGGAGTCACCCCGACGTCACAGACCTTTCTCCGCTGCTAGCGAGTGTCCATAGCCCCAACGAAGATATCTTCATACCCTCTCGTACTGTGCACTCATTTGATATAGTTGACTTTTATTTCGGCAGAATGCCCTGAGCGAGCGAGAGAGGAGGACGTATGTTATTTGCAAAAAATGTGAGGTGGTTAAGGTGAAACTCACTAGCTCTGTATTTGAGGTGCATGTAGTCCTTTCCAACTTTCCTTCTTTCCCTTAAGGTCTTACCAGACCACTAAGAAGACACTTCCGCATTTCTCCAAGGTTGTTCATCTGTGCAGGTTAGATAGAGAATCCCTTGAGACAACCACAAGTTCCTCATAGTTTCTTGTGTTTTCATGTGAGCGACGAGTTAGGAAGAGAGTTTGCTATGTCGCATGATTTGAGGTCAACCATTGTCTCTCTAAATTAAATCTTTCAAAATCTCAGAAGAATGATCACAAAAGATGAAACAAAAGGTATAAATGCAAAAGATAAATAGACACATAAAAAAAAAAAAAAATTAATTAATTTTTTTTTTGGATTAATTATTGAAAATATTGTTTAAGGGCTTGGCCATTTACTGGGAGAGCTCCATATTTTCCCCTCAGATTCTATAGTCGATATGTGCCTAACCAAATCTTCTCAGCCACCTGGAAAGGTCCGAGCCATAGATTCTGAAACTTAGAAAGTTTTCCTTTAGGCTCGTTTGCTCTGTCCCATTTTAGGACCAAGTATCCTACTTTAAAATTCTTCTCTTTAGCTTTATGCTTGTCAAACCATATTTTAACTATCTGCTGGTGGGATATGAAATTTGATTTATCTTTCTCCCTTTCCTCTTCTAACACGAGCAGGGTGTCAATTCTTTGTTGTAAGATTGATGAGGGCTGCCCTCTAGACCCCTGAGCAAGTTGAAGAGATGGAAGATATAACCCGTTCGGGAGAATGGATTCCTGTCTGTATACTAGAAAGTATGGGGAATTCCCTATAGCTTCCTTGGGTGTCACTCTATCTGCCCATAAAGCGTTATGGAGTAGATTATGCCAATTCCTTTGGTTGTTTGCAACCGTTTTCTTCAATATCCTCACTAGGTTCTTATCAGTTGATTCTGCCACTCCGTTTCCCTATGGGTAATAATTTGCAGAGTATCTAATTATGATTCCTTTGTCTAGGGAAAACTCTATTAATAAGGTGGAAGAAAAGTAAGCTGCATTATAAAAAACAAGAACAGAAGGGATGTTGAACCTTGTGATTAGTTGTTGTTCTATGAATTGGATTACCACCTTCTCGTTTACATGAGTCAGGGGAATGGCCTCTTCCCATTTCATGAAATAATCGGTGGCAGTAAGTATGTATTTGTGTTTTTTTGAAGATATTTATGTAATATCTCCTATGATATCTAACCCCCATCGCTCAAAAGGCCTAGAAACGACCACCGATTGGAGTGGGACTGCTGCTCTCTTCTCCCTCCCAACGCTTATTTGACAAGTTTTACAGTTTCTAGCATATGTGTGAGCGTCCTTGAACAAAGTGGGTCAATAATAACCATCTCTCAGTATCTTATGAGAAGTGGTGTCTCCTGCAAAATGTCCATCGACAAGGCCTTCATGGATCTCCTTTAGAAATTTATCTGCATCTTCATGTTTGAGGCATCTCAAAAGTACCCCATCATAATTAACCCGGAAGAGTACTAAGTTTATGAGGTGATATTGTGTAGATTTTAACCTGAGATCTCTCCTTTCCCTAGGGTTGAGGTTTCTTGGACAAGTCCCATGGTGTAGGAGATAAGTCAGTTTCTCATACCAAGACTCTTGTCCTGGGGAAATGTATGAAGCTTCACCACACCATAATGCCATTTCATTCTTGCATCCGAGGTCTTCATTTACTTGGTCTTGAGCTTCAACTTCCAGTTTGCATAATCCTTGTCCTTTAATCAATTTAGTAGGTTTTATATCTAGATCAAATTCTTGGACTACTGCCATCCAATTCCCTCTTCTTTCCCCCATCTCCTATCGAGTAAATAGGGATCAGACTGCATCGTGAGGCACGATTAATTTGGTATGGTTCTTGAGGATGTAAGATTTGAAATGTTTTACTGCTTTATAAACTGCATAATCCTATTTATCTATAGCAGGATAATTAAGTTCGACACCTTGGAGGTTAGTGCTCATGAACGATACTGGAGCTTCGTTTTTTTCATCATCCATCTGAGTTAATACTGTGGCTAATGATTGGTTGGAGGTGAAAGTATAGAGGAGGAAATATTTGTTGAAATCGAGACTTCTCAGCACTGGGGCTTGAGAGATTGCATTTTTAATATTGCTAAAATTCTTCTTCTGTTTATCATCCCACTAAAACTCAACATCCTTACGAATAATTTTTTGTAGGGATTTGATGGTTTCCGCGAAATCAAGAGTGAACTTCCTCAGAAAATTGATTTTTCCAAAGAATGACTGCATAGCCTTCTTGTTGTGAGGCAATGGAAGCTTAGATATAGCCTTAATTCTTTCTGGGTCTATGCCAATGCTTTCTTGAGATATGATGTGGCCTAACAATTTACCTTCCTCTACACCGAAAATAATTTTCTTAGGGTTTAAGGATAGTTCGTATGTCCTACACCTTTCGAAAATCTGGGTTAAGTGTTGGATGTGATCTTCTCTGTTCTTTGAATATACAGTCACATCATCCAAGTACACTGCTACACACTTGTTGATTAGTCCCCGAAATGTTACGTCCATGGCCCTCTGGAAGGTCTCTCTTGCATTGATTAACCCAAAAGGCATGCATTTGTAAGCGAAAGTTCCCCACTTGGTTCAGAAGGTAGTTTTCAAGCGGTCTTCTTCAGAAACTAGAACCTGGTTGTAACCTAAGAAACCGTCTAGTAAGGAGAAAATTTCAGATCCAGACACAGTCTGCAAGAGTTTTTCCATTGGTGGGACTGGGTAGTTGTCCTTTTCTGAAGCTTTGTTGAGATTTCTGAAATCCACACACATACGAATCTCTCCAGACTTTTTCCTTATAGGGACTAAATTTTCTACCCATGCAGAGTGTCTAACCTGGAAGATAATTTTGGCATCTAACAATTTCTTTAACTCCTAACACATGAGAGGCTCCAGGGATGGGTGGTACTTCCAAAGATTCTGTTGGAAGGGTTTCACTTTAGGTTTTAATGAGATAGTGTGTTGAATGATATGGGTATCATAAGTTTTCAAATCTCAGTAGGACCACGAAAAAACATCTTGATATTGTCTGAAGAGTTTGAGATAGGCTTCCTTTCCTCCTTAGATATGGTCTTGCCGTGGTTTATGTTTTTTGGGTTTTCTGGGGTTCCGAGATTTATAGTTTCATGCATGGGACATGAACTACTGGTCTTCGCATTTTTGACTGCTTAAATCGTTCCTTTATATCAAAAAGGTTTTCTAAGTTGGCTATCCCTTTTGGTATTGTGTGAGACTTTGATTTGTCAGTTGGTCGATCTGTATGAAGGTCAGTTTCCATCAAATGTTCCTGGAATACTTCATCGTCAATAGACAAGTCCTTAAAATTATCTTGGTTAGTCAAAAAGTTTATGATCTGTTCATCTCCTTCAAATACCTTCCAATTAGAAATATTGTTGGGCACAAATGGTTTGTAGAGAAATTCCATAGTAAAATTGGAGGCTTCATAATCTTCCAGAGGTGACATCCTTGAAGCAGCAGTGGCCAATGAATCGACAAGAATGTTCTTTTCTCTGGGGATCATTGTAATATTGAAAGATTCAAAATTATCTATTAACCTGTGTATTTCTTGTTGGTAATTCTCCAGGTGTGGAGAATTGCAATGTATAGTGTTTCTTACTTGTCTAATGATTATTTCATAATCTCCTAAAATCTTCGATTCTTTGACGTTTAAGTCTATGGATTTCTTTAGCCCCTGTACTAGAGCTTCATACTTGGTAGTTTTGTTTTTACATTTGAACTCAAGTCTACATGATAGGAAATGTTGTTTTCCCTTCGGATTTATGAGGATACACCCTGCTCCTGACTCTTCTTGTGATTTAGATCCATCAAAATAGAGGGTCCAAACTTGTGGGCAACATGTATCAACATCCCCTCTCCTATTACTTTTTTCTTTCCCTTCTGTGAGTTCTGTGATTTCAAACGCAGGTTCTTGGTAGAAGAGGGTTTCTTCTGTCGCCATCGGCAATTCCTCTCAAAAAACCATTTCAGAGTTTTGGGTAAGAGAGACATTAGATGAGAGAGGGGAGAAATTCCTGAAGTTGTAATCACAGGAATAATTGCCTAGCACCGGGAAATCTTCCGATGAGGGTTCGTTTAGGGTTTCTAGATTAGTGACAGTATGTTTCAGATATCTTTCCCTATCAATTATGATCATATTTTTTTTCCCTTTTAATGGAAACCAAAGGTGAGCCCAATCTATACCAAAGTATCCGTTTAAATTTTTAGACCAATCTCAGCTTAATAATAACCCATAAGCTTCTGGGATATCTACTACAATGATGTCAATCACTTGCACAAATTTAGGATGTGTCGCTATTTTGATCATTACATATTTGAGTTCTCCCATGACCTTCACCTGGGTTCTGTCTAGTTGTATTACATGTTTATCGCTTTTGAGAGGGATTGCATTTAGTTTTTTGCAAATAGACAGTGGAATAACATTAAAGGATGCTCATGAATCGACCAAACAATTATGGGGGTTTCTGTTAAATACTTTGAATGTTAAAAGGAAAGGAGGGACAAAAGGTTTCCCTTATTTTCTTCAAAGCATGCATTCACAGTTGGTTTATTTCCTAGATCTGTGGGAGTTAGATTCCTTCCTGGGTTAGTGTTTGTCATAGTATTTTCTACTAATTTCAAATCTTGTAGCAAGAAGTCCTTTTACTGAGGGATTTTACATATGTCCATAACTGATATATTAGCCTTCAAATTCAAATATTCTACTATGTTGTAATCCATTTTGGGGGATTCTCACGTATGGATGTTTATAGGGTTCTTACAGATAGAAAAAGGTTCTTTCGGTTGATCAAGAGTTGATCTTCCTCTCGGAGTTTGAATAGTGGTAACATCATTTAAGACAGGTTGCCCCCTACTTCATGTTTGCACAACCAAGACTTCTGTAGGTGGTTCTTGAAACTCAAACAGGTCATCAAAAGGCATAGATAGGTTAGGATCCCATATCAAAATGATTTTTTCTTCTGGTGGATCAATTTCTTCTTGATCGACAATATTCATACTGGAGCCGCTTGACTGTTCGGTTAGAGAGACTTCCTCTAGAAACCGGTTGGCCATCAAATCCATGGCATGCACCCATTTGGGGCAGTCTCTTTCGGAGTGGTTCTCTTGGTGATAAGTGTAGAAAGAGTCGGATGCCACATTTACTAGATCAATGTCCAGGTTGGCTGGGGGAGGTTCAATGGATTTGAACGGTGGATTCCTTTTAAATAAAGGCTTGTAGGTCCTTTGGCCTTGGTTTCCCTCCCTTTCACTTCTCTTCATGTCTATGATTTCGTTTGATAGATTTTTGACCATGCATTGTAGGTCTTCTATTTCCCCACTTCCCTTTTCGGGAGCTTATTCTGTTTGTTTTCCTGGGGGTCTAGTAAGCAACAAACCTCTCCTGGGAGGAGGTTGAGCTTCTTTATTAACTAAATAGACCTGCCCCTCTTTACATTCTTTCATTTGGAACTCTATCATTTTGGCTTCTTCAAAATTCTCAGCTAGGGTTAGTTTGGCAACCCTCTTCACAAACATGGAAATAGAAGCTGGGAGAGCATTAGCATATACTTCAATTTGTAATTCCTGAGTAGGTTTAGCTTCGGGCTGGAATTTGTTTAAGATGATAGTGAATCTTTGATTAAAATCTTTGAATCTTTCCTTCGAACTCATGGTGGCGGCGAACAACTTAGCCATCAGAGCTCCCATAGTAGTTTCTTTTGCAAATTTATCTAAAAAGTCTTTTTGACACTTCGTCCAAATAGTTATAGATCCTACAGGTAAGTTAAAATACCACGTGGAAGATGAATTCTGAAATGTATAGGGGAACATCCTGCAAACTACATCTTCATGTTGGACATTCATAATTCTGATAGCTAGTATGCATTTCTCTATATGATCCTCAGTAAATCTCAAGGTCTCGGGGTCAAACTTAGGAAGTAATTTCTCTGGGTGTCATGGAAGGTTATGTACTCATCCAGGGATGGCCAGAGCATCCTTGGCCAACCAAGGTTGATTGTTTTGCGGTGGGTTTCCCCTCTCTTCATCATGGTCATTATGATATTCCATATCTTCAGATCCTGAAAATGAGAGTTCTAAGTTAAACCCTTCCTCTTCCGGAAAATCGTCCGGCTCAGACACATTGCCGACTGGCGTTTCAGGTATTAGATTAAGAGGATGTTTCTATTTCAGTGATTGCAAAATCTATTAGGTCTTATACTGTGTGCACAAAAACCTGGTTGGGGGTGTCGACCACTGATCTGCTTATTTTTTGTCTTCAAGGAAGTATCAGAGCTAAAGACAACGCACCGATCTGTCAGGCATATACTCTTGTGATTCTTTTGAATTGGTTCAATTCCTCGTGAGGAAGAGTGTAAGGTATATTAGGGAACAAGAATTCTTCCTCATGCTGGGGTGAGTTACTTGTTTAAGGTGTACTCAGTGTGTGTGGGTTGTCTTGAGAATGACTAGCCATGCATGTGGGCTATTTTGAATCTATAGGTTGTCTCAAATATTATGTGAAATATGTATTCAACCATTCATTCTTTAGGCCCTCCTTCTAGCACCAATTCTGTTGATGGGGCCAAAATCCCTTTAACTCAAAAGAAAGAACCAAGCCTGCCACCGATGGCCAATTAGAATCTACAGTGTTTAATGGTGGAATGGTTCTCCAGATATTGCGATCCGACTGAAATAATCGATGGGCTTTACGTTTTCTTGTGAAGGATTTCTCCTCCAGTTCATACGTTCTCGTTTTTGTGTTTTCTCTTAGGTAGGACTGATATAATATAAATCTGGTATAAACCAACTAGGTAACAAAGTGGGAACAAACTAAACTACTGGAGAAGAGGCTAAGCTTGGGATAACACTTTACTCTAGCACGCAGACAATGATCATCTACCACAGGCCTAGTACTAATACGTTAACCATGTGAATATTCCAATTACTGACTGAGATACAAATGATCATAATAAAACATGCATGTGATAAACGATGACAAGTAAAATAATTCACTAAACTCTAATCATCAATCACATAATAACACAAAGATTCATTTTCATCATTAAATAAAGAACTATGAAACATTGCATCAGATAAATTATCAATAGATTTAATATCTCTTACTCGCTACTGCATCCATTCATGAGACGAAATAGGAAATAATTCTTCTCTACATCCAATCATACATGCATTTGATGAAAGCATAAACTTGTCTCTGGTCCAAAAGGACTTCCCAATTAAAGGAAGCTCCAAAATAGTTCTTAACAAAACCAGAAATAAGAGTTTCTTGCAACAACCATCTACCCCTTACTTAATCAGTCGATGATCTTATTTATAACATAAAATTAACATAAAATTAACTAAAAATAACAACTAAAGTGCAGATAAGAAAAAAAAATTTGCCAGTTGGCGTTCTCTCCTATGAGTTTTTATGTGATTCATCTCAAGATATCACTTAAGAGGGTGACTCCTCTCATACTCCAACCACTTGATGAACAGATCCTTGTAGGTGTTGGTGTATGGGATTCTATGTTGTTCCATCGAGGCCAAGTGAATCTCTCTTATCTCTACCGCATGTTCCCGATACTTGACTATACTGGAACTTAACTGTTGCAACATAGCCCGAGATTTGATTGGGTGTTCCATAAACTATCGCACCCGACCTTGCGCCATTTCTGTCACCTTTGCTATTTATTCATCCCATAATGAGTCTTGCTCGGTATGCGATTTGACTATGTCATGCAAGTCGAAAAATTCGTCGGGCATGCCAAACTTGGGGAGTTTGATATCGTTCATTGCATTGTTTATTTTGACCCATCTCTTCTCGCACTTGGCCTATTTTTCTTGAATCTCCCGATGAGGCTCCCGCACCATTTTTTCCCAATACTGGGTCAATCTCTTGATGCAGTCAATGTTGCTTTCTGTTAACACCCAGATGCCGTGATCTTCGGTGTCTCGGCCCTTTTGCATCGTGTTGATATACTCGATTATTTTCACGGTCTATTGTTCTTTCTCGTACAACCTCTCCATATATTTGCACATCGCAAGTTCCATGAGGGTGTCTTCCTAAAGCTCAGATATTCTTGCAGTGAATAGGTGTTGTTCATCTGTGAACCTTCTGTATGCCTCCTTGAATTCACTCCTTAGATACACCGCGACCTGTGTGGTGTCCTGATAGTATTTCACCAAGTGGTGCAAATGTTCTAGTTCCTTTAGGGTAGTGGCCAGTTCCTCTTCATCTCTTTTAGCTCTGTCTAGGGTGGCATCTGTGATTGCCATCCGTGCGTCGATTAGTTCAGATGTCTTAGCATGCTCTGTGGTTATTAGATGTTCCTCTGTAGTGATGAGGATGAAGAAATCCAAAGTGATCTTCCTCTTCTTGGTGGTCCTCTAGATGATAGCCTTCCTTTTCTGATCATAAGCTATGGCATGTATGTTGGCTACTTCGTCCACAGGTTCGAGGATTTAATGATCTTCCCAAGTGAGTTTATTTCCCAGACTTTCGATGGTATATACTTGTTCAAGATAAGATTCTTTAACTTCCTCTTTGTGCTCTGAAAGCCCGTCTTCTATCTATCGCTCATCGGGGGTTTGAGTACCGATTGAAATAAATGCGTCGGGGATAGGCTTGGTACTTACTTGTTCATCGACCGTTGAGATGCCGATTTCCTATTGTGGGGATTCTTTCTTTGGCTTATCTGACCTTGGCTCATCCTTCAGACTGTCTGCTTGGATCTCCTGTGCATAAAGCAACTGAGTGTCTAGGATACTCTTGGCTTCTTGTTCTCTTTGTGGAACCTCCTGAATTTGGGCATCGAGAACATGGGAAGATGTCTTCTTTGGTCCCTTTTCTTATTCGATATGCACAGGGGTCACAAGAGATACTTCTGGGATCTCATAATCGTCATATATCTTTATTAGCTTGCTTAAGGGGTTTGACGAACCAGTCCTATGCAATTATTTGACTGTCCCTGGTTGAGCTGAAACACCTGTCGGTGATTTGGCCAGTGGCATTGTAAAATCAGGGTCATCTAACCCAGTAATGTCATCAAAATCTATGAATTCAGTGTTGCTTGGGCCCGTATGACTTCTATCTGGATTGTCTTCAGTGAGCCTTGTCATGTTTAGGATGTTCGAGTCATCTTGCAGCTGATCCATTATCCATTGCACATGTTCTAACATAAGTAACCCCCTCTACCACGCATCCTGAGCCTCAAAGAAAATTATATCTTGCATTGGGGTTGCCCGGGGAATCTTTGCTATTTCGGCCGCTACCTGGGGGGCTTCTGCTACTTTGGCCGCTACCTGGGGGGCTTCTTCTACTTTCACTACTATCATTTCTTCCCTGGACCTGAGGGTCCCTTGAGCCGATTGTTCTAGGATTATTTCCTGTTCATCCAAGCTCATGGCTTTGAACTTGGCCATCTTAGTGTCGACCATCCTTGCAACGACTTCATCCCAATCTTGAGCATTTTCGGTGAATACCTCATCTTCTAACATGTCGTATGCGTAAGGCCAACAAGACGACACTTGTGATGTGTGTTTCAAAACTAGATCCCTTGGGTCATGTTTGCGGAAATGTCGACCGGTATGGAATCAAAACTTCAATTGGCTCAGTCCTTCCTGGTTGGCTTGAGTGATGTCTTTTACTAAGTAGAAACCTATATGGAACCCATAAGGTATAAATGCCCGCTTCTTATATTTCACCAGAGTAGCGTTGTAGCCTTGTAGGATAGTTTGGTAGCATATCTCCCATACTACTAGTCGATCAGGAACATGCACAGGTAGGATATGAGGTGCTCCAGTGGCCCCGAATACCCTAATGTAGGTATCACATTCGTCCAGATACTAGTTGCCAACCTTTGCTATCACCTTTTTTTCCGCAGCCGATAGCCTCAGACACTCTTTCTTGAAAAGAATAAAATGAATGCGCGTGATGAATTCATCATAGAATCATAAGGGAGTATGATGTTTTGTACCTATTCTCCCATAAAATGCCGAAGTAAACATGGACCGAGAGTTTTGAGGCATATTAGCTCAAGTTCATGCCGACAAAGACATTCCTGGTGCATATGACGTCCAGTAAATACGAAGCCATGCAGAAGGATGGATTCTCTCCTTATTTTGGCATCTGAGCTTGTTGTATGCAGATGCTCAGCTGCTTTGAAATGATGGCTCCCCAGTTGAAAGCTCTCCCGAAAATGGCCACTATGTAAGCTAGAGGCATCCATGCCTTTGAAAACCTGGAACAATATTTCTCCTAATACAACCGACATATGAGGGCCATTAGATAGATATACAACTCCCTTAAGTTGGCCATATGGTACCAGATGGAGGTCCGATTGGTATATTTCTTGTCTTCTCTCCACCATGAAGCCATCACCCAGCCGATGTCATGGCGCTCGTAGAAATTTACGACAAAATTGGTGTTTAGCCGCTCCTCCGGGTCTCTAAGATTATAATAACTCTGGACCTCTACCGTAATAAAAACCCCCACACACTCTCCATTGACGTCGTTAATCAAACACTTTTGTGTGTTCGTGTGGTATATGAGCCACTTTAGGAGTTCTATGTAGGGGAACACTAGAGTTCTTCTTTCCACCATGTGCAAGTATGATCTTTGAATGTTCGAAAAAACTTCATCATCGAGCTTCCTCATATCGAGGTCGCTGTGCAGGATATATTCCAGGAAATCTTCTCGACTGATCTTCTTGAAAATTTCTCCCCAGTGTGGAAGTACCACCTTGGTCCCTGTGGTTTCCTCTGTGTCTCCAAAGGATGGAGGTTGAGTGAAAATCTTCTTAGTAGATTTCCTAATGACTGGTTCCGACCTTGGAGCAAATTATAACTGTTTTTTGGCTGTTGGGGAGGATCCTTCTGCTACCTTTGGTTGCTTTAGCTTTGACGCTCTCAGAGATCGCTTGGTGGTTGGTTTTCTTGGAGGAATTGTTCCTGTAATCGAAAAAATCCTTTAGGGCCGGCGTACATAATGACATTGGATAAAAATGTATATATGAAGTAAAAACACAAAAAATTCAGACTGGTACATACCTGTAATGCTTGCTAAACCTTGTAGTTTGATACTCATGGGATCTCAGAAGATTTGAATTACTCGTCTCGCTCCTCTGAATGCTCTGAAACTCCTTTGCGTTCAGAATGGTCTTGTTTACAGTAAATCAAGAGAATTTAAATGGGGAAGAACTTACCATGTCACATCAACCAATTAATTTGGGTGATGAGTGAAATTCAAACAAATCTGCTGCCGGATCTCTGCAAAATTAATTCATCGTGGGTTGATGGTGGAGGTGCAGAGGGTGAAGTGTTCTATCGATAATTTCAAACGATTGTTTTTTGATTCACGCACAGAGTAGTAACTAATGAGAGATTTGGCATTAATTAACCTCTTAAAAGCTAAGAATCTAATCGTATCTAGCGCTAAAATGTCCCATCGTGTCACTTTCCTAGTGGGCAGATCGGGGATTGACAATGTATTATGGATGTTTTCATTGATATCCTTTTGTGAAAAACCTTTGACACCGATCAATTTCATCGTACGTTGACGTGGAAAAACTGGCTTAGGACATGTGGCAATGAAGATAGGTGACTTAACTCACGAGTATTAGTCGGAGTCGATACTTTCTTCAAGTTGTGCGTTCTTAAACTAAACTTGGGATTGTCGATGCCGAAAAGGAATCGGGGATCGATGATCGAGGATAAACCTATCACGTATTTTCCTTTGGGTTAGCATCTTCAAAAAATGGCCGATGCCAAAATGCTTCGGGAATCAATGATCGAGGGAAAACTTATTAGCATGGTCACAATGTTCGTCGTGATTTGGTTTTCTCCGATTCTGACAAGCGCTTCATGTATCAGCTATCGGCGATATCGTTTCCTTTCCTTTTAAATGTTACTCCCTTCGCCTTTTGCCGATGTTGAAGGGGATCGAATATTGACGATATCCGTTTGTGGTACTTTTCATGAAATAAAACTTCCTTTCACCGATATCAATGAATATTGGCACTCAACGACTGAGGTTTTCCGAGTGATTCCTTTTCACCCTTTAATTTCTTCTGATGTCGAATATTGAGCGCGTCGAGTGAAGTGTTTTGGTGGGAAATTCCTTAAGTGCTAGGATTTTTTTTAATTTATGAATTTAAATAGACCTGAATAGCTCATGAGCGTTAAGAGAGCAAGCAAATTCAAAACATTTATCAAAAGAAAATCGAATTCAGATAGTGAAAAATTAAGTGGTACCCAAAAAGTGAAAAATTGACATAGGATTTTTAGGGTGTGTTGAGTGCTCAAAAAAACATATTGTGAAAAATATACTAAGGTAATTACCTATGATATATGATGCCAAGATTTCTACAATTGAAGATAGACCTGATCTTGACATACTCACAGTTGATGAGCTTCATGGAATTTTTACAGCATATGAAACGAGAACATGGAATGATAAACCAACAAAAGATGAAACAACCTTTAAAGCATCTAAAGAAAAGAAGAAACAAGAACATATGTCTCATGAACATCAGTTAGACATATCTGATGTAGAAGAGGCCAACTTTATAAAGAAACTCTAGAAAGGATCTGGAAAATATAAAGGAAAGTTACCCTTAATATGTTTCAACTGTGGAAAAATTGGACACTTTGCCGATAAATGTCCCCATCCTAAGAAAGAGGAAAGTGATGATGAAAGAACCTTAAAAAATTAGAAGAAAATAAACACTAATAATAAAAAGAAGTTCTACAAGAAAAAGAAAACATTATTTACCCAAAAAGACAGTAGTTCATCAAAAGAAAATGAAGAAGACGAACCCGAGCTTCTATTTATGGGAATAAAAACTCAAGATGATAAACATTCAGAAGATGAAGAAGAAGTGAAATTCGAAGAATAAATCCTTAGTGTAATTGAAGAACTAGGAAAAACTAAAAAACAAAACATGGTACTAATGGGAGAGCTTCTAGAGATTAAAGAAGCTACTAAATCAAGAGAGAGGGAAGTTTCCAAAACCATCAAAGAGTCAAAATAGACCATCAATGATTTGAAGTCCCATCTCCTGGAAGCTAATAAAATTGAAGAAGTCATTTTACAACAAATTAATGATAAAAAACAAGTATGTGAGAAACTAGAAGCTGAGATTAAGATGCTAAAAAGTGAAATTGAGAAAAAAAAGAAATGATCAAAATATGGAAATAGTTCAAAGATCTTGGATAAAATTCTTAGTATTCAGAGGTCACCAAACAACAAGATTGGTTTGGGATACACCCAAGACTCGAATTCTACATCACAAGGATTTGTCAAAAGACCAATCAGTTACACATATGCTCTAAAGGGCTCCTCAAGAAGAGAATATAATAAACAAAATATGATACCATTGAAAACTGTTCCACATAAATAGAAATCAACATTCCCTACTAAAGTAAAAAATAACAAGAAGAATACAATCACTAGAAGGAATCCCCCTAATAAATATCTATTTATTGGATATTGTTACTCTTGCAATAATTTTGGTCATAAGACAGTACACTGCAAATCTTATGGACAATACAGGAACAGAAATGTCCAAAGATATAAGAACAATAGGTACAATACAGAGAAGAGAAACTACAACTCATTTTCTCCTTTGCAAAACTTCAATATTGAATGTCAAACATGCAACAACTATGGTCATAAAACCAGAGAATGTAGATTACCAATGCAATCCTTAAAGATAGGAAACCCTAACAAACATAATAAGAAGATATGGAAAATAAAATATGAAGTACCAAGCAAGAAAGATGATGAATATATTGCTCCTGAAATTGATGAAGTTAATAATAGGATATTGGTGGTTAAAACTTCTAATAAGGAATATAATAATCAAAGATATGCATATAAAGCAGATCAAGCTCAAGACAAGAAAAATCCTAAAGAAAAATATGACACAATTCCAGAACTTGATAATGTCATACAAGAAGATTATCCATTACCCAACAAATGGAAAATAAAAAAGGAAAATTCTCAAAACAAGGATAAAGAAGCTTTTGGTGCAAAAAATGGTGACGATGATGATGAATCTTCAATAGTAGAAAAACTAGAAGAATTGAATGATGATGATCTCAGAATGTTTCCAATGCTATTTGAATGATCCACTGAAACTCCTTCTAAAAAAAACAAAAAACAAATAAGGGAAGGAGAATTTAGGGAAGATTGTTCTTGTTGATACTCCTATGAGTATTGAAGCACAAAAAAATGAATAGATAACTATGATCATCGAAAAAATCATGGTTTGATGGTATAACTCTATGCAGGTTCTGACATGGTTTGTTGCAAGTCTTCATCTGCCGAGGAACTATGGAGGTTATGTATTCTCTCAGTAAATTCATGTGATATGATCATGCATTTGTCCCAAAGTGGTTATAATTCGTAAACATGGAATCTTGTAGAGATGATAGGGGAAGAGACCTTGTCAGGAAGAGCTACCCTTTTAGAAACAAAGGGGGAGAGAAATCAGAGGAAGAGAAAGAGAATTGACAGTGGGAGTCATTCAGTTATGGCAGGCAGATCATGATTGCAGGGGGAGTTACCGAAGTTCATATTCTGGTCAACAACATACAAAAAAACAAAGATAATCATAAGGGGAGCAAACCTTTTCCATTGATGTCAAAGGGGGATAGTAACTTCATAGGAGAGAAGCATCATCATAGGGGGAGTTTGTGTATGAAGTTAGTGTGTTTCCCTCAATGACAAAGGGGGATATTGTTGGACATATTGTCATTGATGTCAACAACCGATGTCATTATGATGTGATGATGAGTTCTTGCAGAGGAATCTACCTAAAGCTCATGAGAGGAAGTGTATTAGATTTCACGAGATCAACGCAATGTAGAAACACCATCGGGATCAAATTCCCAATAGTTCAATGATCTCGATTAGCTATAATCTAAGTACAAAAACAAAAATATCAGGAGTTAAAGAAAATTACAGTGATGATGAGAAAGTGCATTGTAGAAACGAGATCAGGATTGAAATCCCCACAGTAAAACTACAAAAGAATCCAAGGAGAATCCTGTCAACTGATGTAGATTTTAGGACAAACGAGGACTGCTAGATCTGGGAGTCACAGAGGAGGACCTTCAGATCAACATTCGATTAAGTCTTGACCATTAGATCTCAGTAAGGGAAGATCAACGACGTGGAACCATTGCAGTATACAAGGGTTGAGTTAATGATTGCATAAGTTTCAATTCCGAAATCATTCCCGATCGTTGATCTACTACGAGAACATTCTTGACCATTAGATGAAGTCAAGTTACTCGAGGTTTAATTGAGGAATCTCACTTTGGGAGACTTGATAATTGGGAATGAATAAACCAAAGTCCTGAAGGCTGAAATGAATCTAGACCATTGATCTAGAACTAATCATAGTCGTTGGATTAAGGATTCACAAGATTCCTAATAGCCAAAATCCTGACAACAGTTGGATCGGGTTAATATTTTTGTGTCAAAGATGGATCGTTAGATGAAGTCAAGTTGCTCGAGGTTTATTCGAAGAATCTCACTTCAGGAGAATTGAAAATTGGGAACGAATAACCCAAAGTCCCGAAGGTCGAAATGAATCTAGACCATTGATATAGAACTAATCAGAGTTGTTGGATCAAGGATTCACGAGATCCGTAATATACGAAATCCCGACAACCGTTGGATCGTGTTAAAATTTTCACATCAAAGATGGATTGTTAGATGAAGTCAAGTTGCTCTAGGTTTATTAAGGGAATCTCACTTTGGGAGAATCAGAAATTGGGAATGAATAACCCAAAGACCCAAAGGCCGAAATAAATCTGGATCGTGGATCTAAGAACTGATCACAGTTGTTGGATCAAGGATTCATATGAACCTATGACTAGGAGGAGGACATGTGCCACGTTAGGAGATCCACATCAGCAATACCAAGTCATAAAGGACATGTGGCACACTCAGATGGTGACAAGTGTCAAGTTCCAATTGGAACTTTAGGTTATGTAAGTCAAGTGACACATGGCAGCCACTCGGCTAGTGCCAAGTCAGTAGTGACGTAAAAAATTTACGTCACTCCAGGAGTTTTTCCTTTGGGGGAAACCAACAATTACTCGAAGCACTGAAGGTCGAATTCAATGCTAACAATTAATCGAAGATCCTCTGGATTCTCACATGACTATTAGATAAAAACGTAGTGGAAAGATGATGTAAGCACTCCCATGTTGACCACTTCGGTGCTGACCAACTCCAGTGGAAATTGGAACATCAATTACCCGGACCTCTGAATCCCCGAAGTCCCGAAGTCCTGAAGTAAATAGTGGTCATCCATCTCAACCTTTGATTAAGTCATAGCCGTTGGATTAAGCAGTGGAAGGATAGTGTAAGGATCAAATATAGACTGTTGATTTGGTTCCATAAATCATGCCAACCATCGAATCAACCCTTGTGAGAGGTAACCACTTCCGAGAGTTGAAACTCCAGAATATTGGATGAGAGAGAAAACACCTGAAGGCCGAAGTACCGAAGGACTAGGTTCTAGCCCCCGGTCATGGGTTACGAACACATAAGACATGAGGCGTTGGGAACATCGCTTAAATAATAAGCCTGTGGTTTTGCATAGATGGTCACATGTAAATGGTTTGAAGGAAGTGCCTCTGCAAAATTCTATTTTTGCAATATTTGTAGAGACATGGAATCGAGTTAAAAGAAATCGATCCATACCTATGATCGATTTATGAAAATCACTTTCACTAAATTCAAATCCTTCACAATAATGTTTGAATAATAATAAAGATTATTGTTAATTTAAAATGAAGAGGTGCGATGGTCGAAACAAAGGGACACAATTATTCATAGCTCGCACTAGTTGGAAGATTATATAAATGAGAAAGAATGGTGAGAAGAAAGTGTCTCTGCAGTCCATATCAGAAGATTAAAATAGAAGCAAAGTCCAAGAAGAAGAAATGATGATTCCTATGAAGTGATGGTGGAAGGGAGGAGCAGAAAAGGATTCATATCCTTTACTAAGTAAGTGTAAGTTAAGGGATTTGGTGCTTCCTAGGGTTGGTGCCCTAAAAATAAGAGAGTTGGTGCTTCTTAGGGTTGGTGCCCTAAAATCAAGGGATTTAGTGCTTCCTAGGGTTGGTTCCATAAAGACAAGGGAGTTGGTGTTTTCTAGGGTTGGTGCCCTGAAGAAGGGAGTTTGTGTCTCCTAGAGTTGGTGCTCTAAAAAGGATTGGTGTCCTTCACTATTCTTCATAAAATCCTTGTAATTCCTATTAATTAAATTTATATAATTGATTTTACAAACAAGTCTATTGGTGATCTATTGTGGTAACTAACAAAATATAAAAGTAATTTCTAATTGTTGAAAAAGGGTAATATTGATTCACCCCCTCCAATCAGTATTCCAACAGGGCATACACAATACCTATGAAAGTTCATAGCATCCTTTGAAATGATAGTTGCACCACTCGATATTTTGACGAGATAAAATGAAAGATTAGTCAAGCACCAGTTCTCACATTTCCTAACTTGTAGAAGCCTTTCAAAGTGGCGACATATGCAAGTGGGTATACTATGGGAGAAATTTTGATGTAAGGAGGTAAGTCATTATGCTATCATTTCAATATTTCTCATGGGGGACTGTTAGCACAATTTTTCACTTTCCAATTGAACTTATATAACATAAAAAAACATCGATGGAAAAGTGACTAATTCAAGGAGAAAAGCCCCAAATTGTCATGGGCTAGACCCCTCTCTGTTTGGGTTGGTGCATGCCAACCTTAGGGGAGAGTACCTATGGTAATTTTATGCTGTCCAAAAATATGATTTTCTCTAATTAATGACAAAAAAAAATAGATGAAATGTCTTGGACAACGTGTAAAAACTACCCAAGATGTAAGGTAAACGTAGATTTTATGTCACTTGGAGGGATTTTGCAGGGTTAGCACAAGAGAGATATAATAAAATTGAATATAAATGGAACAAAATATATCTTAATACCAAAATGAATAGCATGAACTACTAATACAATTGAAAAGATAAAACAAAGTACCAACAAGAAGGAAAGTTCATAATCAAACACAACACTTCTTTATGATAGGCTTCCCAAAGGGTTGATTGTGCCACAATAAACAAGTCCACAATCAATACAATGACTATATTTTCTCAAGATAGATTATATATACTAGAGAATGAGAGAGAAGAGAGAAAAATAATAGTATGTTGATGCTGCAAAAATATGACCGCAATCCAATGTAGATCATCCAATATATAATACTAGGGGAGCACTTTCCAAGGAAGAGATACCATGGAACATAAGAGGTGGAATAAGGAGGAGGAAAATAAGTGTATGCACATGAGGAAGTAAATAAGAGTGAGGGATACATGCACACCAAGAGAAGTGGGTGTGAGAATGAGTAAACTTGTGTGAGAGTAAATGCGCGTGAGGGGGTTCAAAGGATCACACGTGGGAGTAAAGCAGAGGATGTGCATAGGAGATTGGAAGTGGAGAGTAAGTAAGTGAATGGAGGTGAGGAGTGTAGGGAAAAGAAGGAAAGAAATAGGAAATATCTCATGCCAAAAAGGAGGATGACNATAGGATGAGGAAGTGATAAATTGAGAGCCCACATGTTATATCTAGGATCTAGTTAGGAGCATATGTGGAATGAATTCTTAAGAATATGATTTAAGGATTGTTAGATGGCGCATGCAAAGAGAGAGAAGTGAGTAAGCAAGAGGAAAACGCCACATGTGAGGGAGAAGGCAGAGTGAGAATGCACACTCGAGGAAGTGGGATGGAGATAATTCCATGAATAAATGTGCATTATGTTTAAGGAGTGAGGGAAACATATAGAGGATAAAAATAGAAATCCAACGCATCCTGAAACACCAAATTTGTCCAAGTAATGCATGAGTTATCCAAAGAGGAATTTCACCCCATTTTTTAAGGATTTCCCTATTTTTTAGGAATTCAGTGTTTAAGAGGAAATTAAGAGGAATTTGGTAAAATTAATGCATGGAAAGTGGATTTATGGAGAGTGAGGAAACATTAATGACATAATTAATCCTAAATTGTCTAAATCATCTCCATTGGATTGCCACCTTACATATGTGCCCTCTTTAACTATTTAATTAATTCACTTTAATGCTTTTTCCTTGGAAAATGTGCCCCCTTTAATTAATTGCATGTAGATTCCACATATCACAGTGAGACTCTGCCATATGTCAGAATTTGACACTGCCACGTGTCATTTTTGGATCCAACCACCCCTGCAATTTATAGAAACTGCTAAAGATAGGGTTCGACTCCTAAAATTTAGGACACTGTCAAAAACATCCAAGATGACTAGGAGAACACCACCATGCATCAACTGTCTAAAAATGGACACTATTAAAAATGGAATATACTCACATGTCAATGCTATCATACTCATCAGATTCGATTTTCCAAGAGGATTCCAAATATGCAATCATAATCAACATGCGAGCCTTGGTGCTCCACCTTCTAAAAATGGAAATATCATGCATGTCACCCAGAAAAGGTCCAAAAGACTCATAATGTCTTAAGGATCACTACTGCACACTCAGAATATCAATCTAAGGCTTGGAGCTCAACCTACTAAAAATATAAAGTTCTTGCATGTTGCCCAAAAAAGTTCCATTGGGCTCAGAATCATGCAAGGACCAACCTTGTATACTCAAAACTATAAACCAAGTCTCTTAATCACTGCCTCCTTAAATGTAGGGACACCTGTTGTATGTAGAAAAATCTCTCAAATGCATGGGAAACCAAGATAGCTTCAACTCTAATACAAAAAAAAACCATATACCGATCATGTACCTATCTATAATGGGAACCAACCTCTGAATCACACAAGTGCTAAACTCTGGGAAAATCTCCTGATGCCAACCAAAATAGTTCATGTTGGCTCTTGACCCTCAATGTTTTCAAGGGTGAAAATATAGGGGTTAGCAAGGAGTCATGAACTATGCTACATATGATAAGGAAATCCATGCTCTAGTTCAAGTTGTTAATAAGTGGAAGCGCTATCTGATGGGAAAGGAAACCATTATTCACATTGATCACTAGTCATTGCAAAATTTGTAGGCCCAAAATAAGTTTCAACAAACTAGACATTACAAGTGGATGGAGTTTTTGCAACAATATCATCTAGTCCTTAATTATAAGAAGGGAAACACCAATAAGTTGGAAGAAATTATTTCAAGGCCACCCACATCCAATATTATAGCTTTGAGAACTCGTATGAAAATGAAACCTTTTATCCATGATGAATACAAAAAGGAATAAACAAAAGATGAGGACTTTAGAGAGGTGTTTCAACAACTATATGGACAAATTCGTGTAGAAGCAAGTGACAGTAAGGATGACTATAATCTCTAGAATGGGTTAGTCTACAATCTAGACAAGATTTACATTCCTAAAGTTGAAAGATTGCATCTTATCAGAGAGGTTCACACCTCCAAGGTTGTAGGAAATTTTGGTGCTGGAAAGACAGTTGATAACTTACAAATATATGTGTATTGACCAATAATTCAAGAATATGTAGTTCAATATGTTAAAGGATGCATGCTTTGTTGTACCAACAAATCTAGTAATAGGAATCAAGATCTATACCATCCATTACCTATGCCCACTCGACCTTGGAAAAACATTTTCATGTATTTTTCCAATGGTTTTCCAACAACCAAGAAGGGGCATGACTATCTATTTGTAGTAGTTGACATGTTCAACAAGATGTGTATTCTTAGGCATTGTAAAAATACCATCAAAGGACAAGAAACAACAAGCATGTTATTTGAACAGGTCTGAGTGCACTTTGGGATACCGAGGAGCATCATCTTAGACATGGATAGTAGATTTCTCAGTGCCTTTTGGACTACACTTTGGGAGAATATGGACCCAAAGTTGAAGAGATATAAAACATTCCATACAAAAATAGATGTGTAGACATAAGTAGTCAACAATATGTTGGTACAACATTTGATGGGTTACAATCAAAAGCATCCAAAGACATGAGATAAAAATATGATCTACATTCAACACTCTTATAACATAGTAGTCCATACTTCTATTGGTAAGTCCCCTTTTGAAAGTTTTTTTTGGATATTTTCCACCTTTTCCCTTGGATATTGTTTATGGAAAACAAAGAGTGAGGTAAGACATCATGGGAGAAGCATTGAAAGTAGAGAATTTTGTTGAAAATATTAGGAAGATACATTTAGAAGAACTGGAGATGTTGAAGAAGTAATAAGAAAGGTACAATGCCTGACATGATAAGAATAAAACAAAATATTGATTCAAATTGGAAGATAGAATTTGGTGACAACTAAATAAGGAAACACTACAGGGTCTTGGTAATAAGATCAAGGATTTGTGGTATGGCCCTTTGATGTATTAGAGAAGGTGTATGATAACGCCTACAGACTTAGTCTACCCCCATACATGGACATGTATTTAGTAGTGAATGTGGAGAATTTGAAACTCTATGAGCCTTCCATGTTGGATCAAGTAATTGAGGAGTAGGTCCTACCTACCATAGACAACTTAACACTAGGATCTCTAGAAGAGTTGGAAAAAGATACAACATTGCATAATAAGTCCAAAGATACTAGATAGGGGCAGCATGGCCTTTGGAAGATTAGGTTGAAAGGACAACTTCCATGAAAGGAAAAATGGTACTCCAGGGAGAAGGTAGAGGAAAAATTTCCTCATCTCATTTAGTAAAAACTTTTAGGGACCAAAATCCTCCCTAAATGAGGAGGTATGATCTAGACTAGATCATTATATAATTTTTCATCTACCTTAGTACTTTATAGGTGAATTGGCTTGCAGATACAATTTAGTGTTGAAAACACACTTATACTGAGAGGGGGGGTGGATGAATTCATATAAGATAATTTTTTACTTTTTCAAAAATTCATCCACCATAAGAAAACAATCACATATTAATTGTAGAACATGAAACAAAAAATTTACATGGAAACCCTTTTGGGAGAAAACCACAAAATGTCTATTTATAATTCTTTGTAGGCACCAACCTACTATTAAAAATATTTGTAGGCACCAACCTACTAGAGACACAAATCCTCACTAATACAAATCCTGGTAGGAACCAACTTACTCTTACATATCTCCATATAAACCAATCTACTAGAGACACCGATCCCCACCGCTAAGCACCAACTTATTAAGAGACACCAATCTATTTCATATCTTCGTAGACACCAATCTAATGGAGACACCAATACCCAAATCTAAGAACCAAATTAGTAAGAGACACCAATCTCTTACATATATTCACAGACACCTATCTACTGAAGAACACAATACCCATTGAATATCACCAACATAGCAAGAGACAAAAATATTTGAGTTGCACCAACCTTCACCGAGTTTGCTTGTTATTTATTCCTTGAACATGTATTCTCATTGCTTCTACCTTTACCATGATTTTAGGGGCTAAATTTCGCTCATGGGCTAATTTTCATGGTTTTTCCAAAAACAAGATTCTCTATTTTAAAAATGATTCGCCCAAATTCTATAGGATAAAATTATTTTACCTTAAAAATCACCAAAAATTTATAAAAACTACATAAAATGCTTAGAATTTTGAATATTTTTACAAAAATATCGCTAATCATTTATAGTTGGCATATGAAGGATTAGTAAGATTAGCCAAGGTTCCTACATTTTAAAATAAATTTCCATCCTTAAAATCATCCTTGGTCTACTCACTAATTATTCCTTCACCAATTCTACTCATTACTTCTACTTTTACTAGGTTTGACCAAAATTTGAATTTCCAAATGACAACTTTCCAAAGCTTGTTGTTTTGAGTCTATTCCTAAGAACAAACTTGTACAACATGCCACATATCCAATTTTGCAAATATGATTATGAAAATTTTACCTAAGGTACTTCTGTATGTCTCCTCTATCTCTACAAAATATCAAGGTCTGAAACATCCCATAAAATAAGTTACAGAAAAATTTCAAAGTTGTCTTGTTTGAAACTGATTTTATGAGTATTCAAGAGCCCTAACTTCCACGGAGCATATGTACGAAATTATAGTGAAACAAAATATGACATTTTTACCACATGTATAACAATATATCACACCTATGTTTTCAAAATATTAGGGTTTGAAGCATCCCATAAAATAATTTATAGCAAAAGTGCCAAGCTGACCTGTTTGAAATTGATTTCACGGGCATTTAGGAACCCTAAATTCCATAGGGAATACCTCCAAAATTATAGATAAACCACATATGATATTTTTACCACATGTACAACAAGATCACTCCTCTATTTCTACAAAGTATCAAGGTCCGAAATATCCCATAAAATAAGTTATAGAAAAAGTGTCAAGCTAACCTATTTAAAATTGATTTCAGGAGCATTCAAGAACCCTAAATTCCATAGTGTATATATATATAATTATAGAAAAAAAAACATATAATATTTTTATCACATGCACACCGTGATCTCTCCTTTGTCTCTGCAAAATATTAAGATTTTAAACATCACTAAAAATAAGTTATAGCGAAAGTGCCAAGATGACCTGTTTGAAACAGATTTCAGGAGCATTCAAGAACCCCAATTTTCATAGGGAAGATCTACGAAAGTGTAGTGAAAAAAAATCTAATATTTTTACCATACATACATCAATATATCTCCTCCGTCTCCTCAAAATCGCAAGGTATGAAACATCTTAGAATTTTTTTTTATCGTGAAAATGACAAGATTACCTGCAACTAATTTCTCAATTCAATCTTTGCTAATCATTTTTCAAACACACACTTTCTCTCAATGCCTTCTCTTTTTATACCTTTTCATAAGCTTTCATGAAAGGACATGCCCCTTGATGAAATAATTAATTCCCAACACCTTGGGAAAATACCCCAAATACCCTGGGAAAATACCACAAACCCATGGGTTTGAAACCACCATTTCTATTTTTATTTTTTCACATGCACCCCTTTTTTACTATACTTCTAAACCTATATTTATATAAATAAATCTTTAAAATGTTTCATTTATTGCAATTTTGTAATATGAAATTAATGAAATCATTAATCCTTTGACATCAATGACAATAATTACAACAATCTCCCCCTTTTTCATTGATGACAATCCTGCAACGAAACACATAGTCCACTAGACATAGAAAGAATTCTTGCCCTGTCTATAACTCTCTCAGGAATGGAGAGAATTCTCCCCTTGTCTGCAACTCTCCCCCTTTGAAATCAATGGAAAATGGATTCTCCCCCTGAACTTTTGCTTCTCCTTAAGCACTTATTTGAAACTCTAATTGAATTTCATGTTGGGTCGATCCTCAGTTGACCACTTCAAAAGCAATGATTGGTAAGTAAGAGTAACTTTGCACGACTCTATAGCCAATGATACACAAATATATTAGTTCATCAAACATCTAGTAAATGATTCCATGAACATTCATCAATACAACCACACTCTATCTTCGTAGTTGGCATTGGTCCATAATTATGTCTTTCACATCTCTTATACAAAGATCTGAAAGCATGATTGGCATTCCTTTGATTTTTATTTTGAGGATGACGATAGGGCACAAATATTTTCACTGGATTATCAAAGGAAGTAGGCTCACAGTCAGGTTCACTTACAGGAGTAGACAAACCTGAAATATCGTCAACAATGTCATTTGTATGCTCAAATTATTCCATGTGAGGAACATACAAATCATTGATTTGTTCAACACAATCAATAATATGTTTCTCTTCTGAAAAACCATTCTAAGCTCCACCTGAAAAAAATAAAAATTCTCTGGTTGTAGCAAGGCTAGGTGTACGTAGGGAGGAAACACCAACATCATGTCCAAGACCATTCTTAATGAATAGAGACCTTTGACAATTGATGATATCATCTAATATTTCAGTACTCTTTCAAACTTCAAGCTTCTATTTAACTTAATAGTTTTTTTCTCCAGTTCCTTTCCCAATGAAATAATTTTAGATTCTAGCTCTTCACAATTTTCTTCCTTTTTCTTTAGTTGGATTCTCACTACGTCTTCAATCCTTCTTGCTTCTTCTAATTGAAACTTTAAGTTAATGATGGTATTTTTTGTTTCTTCAAGTCTTTATGATATTTTGACTTTTGAATCATGATCCTCTTCTTCATATTTTTTTAGCTACTCCTTTTGTTTGAATTTTGTTTTCCTAAGCTTCTTTATTTCTCTTAAGGCACAAATGAGTTTTTCTTAAAGATTTATTTCCTCTTTTCTACATTTTCCTCTTCTTCCAAGTCCATCATTTTTATCCCTTTGTCTTCATCAATATTTGTTTCTATTTCCGTAAAGATATTTTCTTCTCTATCACTATAGAAACCACTTTCATTGCTTTCTATAGGCGATTCATTAACTCCTTTTGAGTAGAGATTATTTTTCTTCTTATAATAGTTCTTATTCTTTTCATGCTTGTCATGTTTGTGGTTCTTTTTTTGTTGATGATGTTTTCTCCCTTTATTTACATTATTGTCTTCTTCATCATCATTACTTTCATCTGATGCAGGAACATCTCTCCCCCTCAGCAACACCCCAACAACCAACAGAGAGGTGGCAGCCCTATCATTTTTCCCTGAATTTTAAAAATTCAATGTAATAAATTGTAATTAATTGATGTAAGGCTTGATTAGAGCCAAGTTGTGCCTTTGTACAAGCCGAGTTTTAAATCTCCTTTAATAGGATCGAGCTGTATAGGTCTTGAGAATAGCCTCAGATATGAGATGTACATGTTTATTCAATGTAATAAGCCCCAGTAGATAGGCATTGTAATGGTGATATGATAACACTCAGGTGGCTTGGAGGGAAAGCTCTATGAGCCCCTCTTGTATAAATAATTGTAAAGTAAGCCAATAGAAGGTTGCTGAAGTTAGATTGAACATCTTTGTAAACCAAGGAGAGGAGAGAAGAGAGATGAGACTATGTTTCAGTCTAAGCTTTGTACACACTGTACATGCATTCAAAATTTAATGAAAAGAACAGTTTTTCCTACATATGAGGTTTTGTGTGTCTTTATGTGAGTTCTCTGTTTTCTTTTGAATGTTGTTTTACTGCATTTATGTGTTTATGTTGTGGATACTTGCAATTATGTTTCAACTGCATGATTAGATAGACTTCTTTATCTATCTGTGAGTTTGCTGAGTGTTTCTGGGCTCTTAGAGTTGTGGAAGGAGTGCACTTGAGTTCTTTTTCAAGTTCATAGAAGAGCGTGCCAGGTGGGCACACCAGAACCATTCTCAAACTCAAAGGAGCCTCAGAGTTGCTGAATACTTTGGAGGAAATTCTATGCAAAGACGACACAAGAGACAGAGTTGTTGAACACTCTGTAAGCTCAACAAGGAGTTATTAGAGTGAGTGCAAGGAATGCACAAGAGAACTATACATCGAGTTCTGTGGGCATATTTCTAGGGAGATAATTCAGGGTTACTAAACACCCTGAAAGGTAGTGCAAGTGTGCATAGAATACCCTTGCAAAGTGTGCACATGGCCAACACTTAGATAAGTGTTGAAAATGATTAAGGAAGACAAGGGCAAGGAGCGCACATAAATATTTTCTAAAACTATTTAAGTTCAATCTTAGGAGAAAGAGCGTCAAGGTGCCAGGAGGGAACATGAAATCATATGGAGAAGACAAGGGTCAAGACCCTTAGAACTTGAGTAATTTGAAATCTCAAGAGGGAAAGTGCAAAATATGCGCAGGTGAACTTGTTTCAAAGTTCAACCTCAGGAGGTGTAGTGCGGGAGAAGACTGAGCCTTTGAAAGATTGAGTAATTTCCTTCATTGGAAGGGAAGAGCACAAAAAGTAGCGTGGAGTTGAAGTTAAATTCACCGTTGGATCGATTTCAAGAGCAGATCTGGACCATTGGGTCGAATTATAGCAAAGGGAGGAGCGTGCATAATGGAGGATAGATCCCAACCATCGGATCTAGATGGGAGAAACAACAACCGTTAGATTTGGAGGATATACGCGAGAGATAATGATGGAAGTCCTTCGGACTTCGCATATTCAAGAGTATTGGAATGTAGAAGAGTGTGGACTTGCCGAAGTCCCAGATCTCGAAGCACATCATGGCTGTCGATGTAGGAGGACATGTGTCAGCGGATCCTGGAGTCTGGAAGACTAGCACTCGGGAAGGAAGGAAAAGTAGGTGAAGAAGCGTGTAGATCTCCCGAAGGCTGGAGCTGATCTCAACCATTAGTTGAGGAGGACGTGTGGCGCCTAATCTAGAGGTCCGATGGTATAGCCCTCCATAGGAATTTGGGTAAGTGTGAGCCAAGAACTCTCGAAGGGCTGAGAGCCAGATTTGATCTTGGCCATTGATTAGAGAGGACGCCTGGTGTCATATTCTGTAGATTGGAGAGTTCGACAGGGAGACGCTTCAGAAGATTGGAAGAGCACAAAGTGCCAGGGATTCCGAAGGTCGAAGAGATTTCAATCGTTGATTTCATTAGGGAAACATGGAGGGTGGAGATCCAATCCACTCATCCGACATTTAGAGGGATGTGAAGTTTGGGAAGGAAGAATCCCCGAAGCCCCAAATCTAGAAATAACATCTGGGTCGTTGGAGGTTAGGGATGCATGTTAGGAGATCCATCACTCTAGAAGGTTGTCACTCCAGAGGTTTTGTGGGGAGGTGTTTCAGAATCCACCGAAGACCCAGAGCCCAAAGTTATTGGGGTCGTTGATTTGTGCAAGGATTATAATCCATCGATCTGTTAAGAGGTTAAGAGTCATCGATCCTTTCAGGGATTCGACACTTCGCTGATCCGACATTCGGTGGGATCACGTGTGTTGTTCGTTTGAAACTCTTGGAGCACGATAGCTCCGAAGTCCCAAAATGGGCGGAGTGAAAGGTATAAGCCCTTGGTTTTGAGCTTGAGGTCATGTGGAGGTAGCGCCTCACCCAAAGGAGCCTACCAGAGAGCCATTTTGGCCCGAAATTGGAGAAAAAGGCCCGTGGAAATATAATAAAAGGTGTAGGGAGGGCCTCGTGAGCTAATTCAACTCCTGTTATAAGAAGATCCTTAACCGGGAGGTTAGTGGATCCCATCTAAGGGTGGGGGTCTACGCCATCATCCTTTGCATATGGAAACTTATCAACAAAATGTCATACTTTTCCACAATTAAAGGATTTAAAGGGAAGGTTACCTTTATATTTTCTAGATCCTTTATTGAGTTTCCTCACAAAATGGGATTCCATTGCATTTAATTCATTTTCGGAGCTATCACTTGATTCATGCTCTCTATTGTTTGTCTTCTTTGAGGCATTGAAGGATTCTTCTTTATTTGATGGATTTTATTTATCTGTCCTCATTTCATATGTCGTGAGGATCCCATGCAATTCATCCATTATTAATGAAACAAGATCATTCATTTATTCAATGGTAGAAACTTTGGCATCAAATCTTAATGGGAATGACCTTAACAAATTTTGTACAATCATTGGTTCTTCAATCTTTTCACCAAGTCCCCTGATGATGTTGAAAATTTCATCCACATGGAAAAGATAAGTTGTAACATTCTCTTTGTCTTTCATTTTCAGGTTCTCAAACTACTATGAGTTTGGAGCTTTTCCTTCTTAACCTTGTCATCTCCTTCATAGATATTTTGGAGCTTGTCCCAAATTTATTTCACTGATCCACAATGCATCACTTTGAGAAAATCGAATTCTGATAAACCGCATAAGACGACATTCATGGCTTTTGCATTATTTTCACTAGGCTTCTTCAACAAAGTTATCAACTTGACGAGAACCCTCTAGAGTTCTCCTTTTTTGTTTGTTGTATTTAGTGACTCGTTTCAAAAGTTGGCACTACCGGTAGCACCCCTTTCTTGTTTGGATGATAAAACTATGACTTTCTTGAAATCACATCTTTGACGACCAACACCATTGCGGGAAATTGACCATCGAATCGAAAATCGATGCTAACAATAACACTAATTTTATTTTTCGAGTAAAAATTAAGACTTAATTGGGAATGTATCCTTGACCACTGGTACTATCTAAAAAAAAAGAAGCTAAAATCACCTCCTAAATTGGAAAACTGAAAATTTGTTTATTAATTAAACGTTTATTTTTTTTATATTTTACATTAAAAATTGAAAAAAAAAACACCTCGCAAATAATTTTTTTGAAGAAAAATGAAAAAAATAACATATTTTTAAAAAATGCATCGAGTAAATTCTAATTAAAAATTAAAACAAAACAAGAGCATAAAACTTCAAAAAAATACACTTTAAAAGAAAAAAGAAAAAAGAAAATAAAAAAACTCATAAAACTTTAAAAATTCAATATATATATATATTTTAAAAGAACCTTTAGAAAAAAGTCAATTTTAAAAGTTTTTTTTTCAAAAAAAATTACAAAACATAAGGAAAAAACACAAATTTCAAAACAAAATTAAACAAAAAATTAAATAAAAACCTAAAAAAAAACAACTTGAACAAATAATAATAAAAAAAAACTAAACTAAATAAAAGTCTAACCTGAATAATGAAATTACAAAAAAACATAAAACATAAAAAACCACACATAAAAACTTATAATTTGAAAATTTGAAATGCAAAGGGCGGTGGGGAAGGGGGAAGGCGCCCCTCCCCCCTTTGCATTGGTTTTAACCAACACAAAGGGGCAGGGTGATGTTGAATGTTTCTAATTTTCAAATCTTATAAATATCTCCTTATGATTTAAATGCTTTTGTTATCATAGAATAATTACACACTGAAAATCTCAACAAGACTTAGCGAACTTGATGAGAGGTTGTTCTAAGTAAAATATCATTAGATCTGAAAATTATAAGGAAATAATTATCAAATCTAAAAATTAGAAAAATTCAATAGGTGATACCCGACATCGCCACTCCCCCCTATGTGTTGGTTTTAACCAATGCAAAAGGGGAGGGGTGATGCTAGACATTGCCCTCCCCCTTCCCCGCCCCTTTTTGCATTTCATATTTAAAAAATAATTTTTTTATGTGTGTTTTTTTTATTTTTTTATAATTTCATTATTTAAGTTAGACTTTTATTTAGTTTGTTTGTTTGTTTTTAAATTTATTTGTTCAAGTTTTTGGTTTTTAGGTTTTTATTTAATTTTGTTTTGAACTTTGTGTTTTTCCTTACATTTTGTAATTTTTTTTGAAAAACAATCTTTTAAAATTGATTTTTTTCTAAAGTTTCTTTTTTTTAAAGTCATTTTTGTTTGTTTGTTATAAATTTGCTCGTAACCTGCGGGGCCAACATTTTTAACCATTGGTTAAGAAACCACAACCCAAGGGCATCTAAGCCGTCAAAATAACCTTGGAATCGCACCTGGCTTGGGTTACACCAACCCTTAACATGGTTGGATTTTTGGGTGTCTCCTCCCAACTAAACTCACTGTAAGCGTATTGAACTCGGGTCGCCTAACAAAAAAGAAACACACCTTAACCGATTGAGCTAGCGGGAATTGAATTTTATATTGAAGGACATGCGGGTGGGCTTTGATCCACTTATGTGTGCATGGGTCACGATATCATTTTAATATAATATCTTTGGGTGAAACCACATGTTTGACCACTACCTCAATGTGTCCCCATGGCTTTAGGTTAGGCCCTCGCAAGAATTGAACCTTTCCCAACGATGAAAAAATCCTCTCTTTCCACCATTCGATCCAACCCCTTTGGGAAAAGTCATTTTATTTTTAAAGTTTTAGGTGTTTTTAATTTTTTTTTTTGTATTTTTTATTTTAAAGTGTGTTTTTTTGAAGTATTATGCTCTTTTTTTGTTTTAATTTTTAATTAGAATTTACTTGATGCAATTTTTTTTTGAAATGTGTTTTTTTTCCATTTTTCTTCAAAAAACGTTTTTACAAGGTTTTTTTTTTTTTTTATTAATTTTTAACCCAAATTATAAAACAAATAAATAATTGATTAATAAACAAATTTTCACCTTTCCAATTTAGCAGGTGATTTTAGCCTTTTTTTTAGATGATACCAGTGGTCAAGGCCACAATCCCAATTAAGTCTTCATTTTTACTCGAAAAATAAAATTGGTGCTACTGGCAACATCAATTTTTGATTTTATGGTCAATTTCCCACAATGGTGTCGACCGGTGTCAACCATGATTTCAGGAAAGTCACAGTTTTAGCCACCAAACAAAAAAGGGGTGCTAATGGTAGCACCACGTTTTGAAATGGGGGTTGATTTTGATGTTTTTGACACAAAAAAATGAGTTTTTTGGGCCAGAGTTCGCATTTTGTGGTCATAGTTCTCGTTAAGTAGGCAAATTTGTTCTTCTTGACCATACTTGTTGGTGGAGTTGTTGGGGCTGTATAAACAATCACAACTGATTTCCAAATACAAAAACCAAGAGCCATTAAATAGGTTCACATCCTTATGCTCCAGAAGGCATAGTTTGTTTCATCAAACAACATATCCTATTTGTTGAAAAACCTTCTTAACCAGACATGTGTGCCTCCGCGATCTACCTTCCAGTGGTTAGATTTTTCCTGAAGAATATCGGTCTTATAGAAATTATTGAACACACACTTACACTGAGAGGGGGGGGGGGTGAATCAATATAAGACACTATTTTACTTTTTCAAACATTCATCAATCATAAGTAAACAATTACATATTAACTACAGAACGTGGAACACAAGATTTACGTGGAAATCCCATTGAAAGAAAACCATGAAAATTTTCTTTATATTTCTTTGTAGGCACCAACCTAATGTTACATATTTTTATAGGAACTGAAATATTGAAGACACCAATCCCCATTGATACAAATCTTGGTAAGCACCAACCTACTCCTACAACTATTCGTAGACACCAATCTACTAGAGAGACCAATCCCCACCGTTAAGCACCAAATTAACAAGAGACACCCATCTCTTTCAGATCTTTATAGACACCAATCTACGGGAGAAACCAATCCCCACTACTAAGAAACAACTTAGAAAGAGACACCAATCTCTTTTATATCTTCGTAGACATCAATCTACTAGAGACACCAATCCCCACCGCTAAGCACCAACTTAAAAAGAGACAAAAATCCCCACCGCTAAGAACCAACTTAGCAAGAGAAACCAATCTATGATTTTCACCAACGTTCACCAAGTCTACTCGCTATTTATTCATTCACCGGGTCTGCTCGCTACTTCTACCTTTACTAGGTCTACTCACTACTTCTACCTTCACTTGGTCTTGTCACCACTTCTTCCTTTACCAGGTCTGACCAAAAGTTGAATTTCCTACTGGGAACTTTCCCAAAGCTTGATGTTTTGGGCCTCTTCCAAATAACTAACTTGTATAGCATTCCATATATCCAATTTTTCAAATCTCATTCTTAAAATTTTACTTGAGGTACTTCTTTATGTCTCCTTTGTCTATGCAAAATCTCAAGGCCTGAAACATCCCATAAAATGAGTTATACCAAAAGTTGCAAGATGAATTGTTTGAAACTTATTTCATGAACATTTAGGAACCTTAAATTCTATATATCATATCTATGAAAGTATAGTGAAACAACATATGATATGTTTTCCACATGTACACCAAGATCTATCCTCTATCTCTGCAAAATCTCAGGGTTTGAAACATCCTAGAAAATAAATTATAGAAAAAGTGCCAAGTTGACCTATTTGAAACTTATTTTAGGAGCATTTAGGAACCTTAAATTCCACAAGGAATATATCCAAAATTATATAAAACCATCATCTTACATGTACACCAAGATCTCTCCCATTTCTCTACAAAATATCAAGGTCTGAAACATCCCAAAAAGCAATTTATAGTAAAAGTGACAAGATGACTTGTTTGAAACTAACTTCAAGAGCATTTAGGAACCCTAACTACCACATGGAATATCTAAAAAATTGTATCTAAATGGAATCTAATATTTGTACCACATGTACATCAATATCTCTCCTCTATCTCTGCAAAATATCAGGGTCTGAAACATCACATAAAATAAGTTATAGAGAAAGTACCAAGATGACTTGTTTGAAATTGATTTTAGGAGAATTCAAGAACCCTAACTTCCATAGAGAATATCTCCTAAATTATAGAAAAAAAACATTTTCAATGTTTACCACATGTACATAAATATATCTCTCCCATCTCCTCAAAATATCAATGTCTGAAACATCCTAGAAACAAATTATCGTGAAAATGCCAAGATGACCTGAAACTAATTTCACAACTCAATGTTTGTTAATCCATTTTTCACACACACACTTTCTCTTTTTATACCTTTTCATAACCCTTCATGAAGGGACATGTCCCTTAATTAAATAATCAATTCCCAATACCATGGGAAAATATCCTAAACCCATGTGTTTGAAACCACCATTTCTCCTTTTACTTTTTTCACATGCACCCATTATATATATATATATATATATATATATATATATATATATCAATTTTGGAAATGATGTGTGTATTGTAATGTCGTAATATGACATTAATGAAATCATTAATCCTTTGACATTGGTGACAATAATTCCAACATTTAGTGGTAGGTACCAGTTTAGATATTTTAGAAGGTCCAAAACCTTATCACTAATTAAGGGTTGAGGATGCAAAAACCCTAACCTTAGATGATTATCATGTCATGTTAAATATCGGGCTGCTAGGAAGAGAAGGGGTTCCATTCTTTTGTATTGTACTTGTTCCATAGTTGAGAAGAGCATCTAAGGAGTGATATTTGAGAGCATACGAGAGGTAGGAAGAATATTTTGTAGTAGTCATTCAGGTCACATTGTCATTATAGGAAACTCCATAGGGAGTGCCCCTTTCGTTGCATTTGGATTTCATAACCAAAGAAAAGAGAGCAGAGCATAGGCCTCACCTTCTATTTGGGTTTTCTTCTATACCAGGTTTCATATGATACATATTGTCTTCAATTGTGTGGATGGTGTGTATCCTTTCTCATTCTTTCATTTTTGTATTAAGTTATTTTAATAAATCTAATAAATAAACTATTAATATTTAATATGCGATATAAGGAAATAAATTGCATAATCTAAGATTTCAGAATATTATAAGATCTTTTCTAATGAACTGTTCCAATGGAATATATATGGCAGTTCATAGATCACATCATGTAATATAGGAGTTGTCAAAGTTGATCAAGGTCCAGGACCATTCAACTACTTGTGTATAAGCTTTTAATAACAAGTTTGTAACCATTTCCACTTTGCTAGCCCTTGGAAAATACAAATGTGCTTTATATTTAAAAACAATGCATTTGTGGCATTTTCAGAGGGAATGTAAATTTTCTATTATGATAAGTTCCATCTAACTTTGAAATTCACACTCCATGAGTTATTTATCTCCAAAATTGGTTGTTTTTCTTCTAATGAGGGAAGGGACATGTGACCAAAAAATATATTTCTTTGATCCCAAGAAATTTCACTCTCTAGAAAAAGAATAATAGGTCCTTGAGTGATTTTCTTTTTCTAGAAAGGGTATTAAGAAGATCGACCTGGAGGCAAAGTAGTTGTTGACCAAGTACAAGGCACGATTTTTTTTTCTAGTTCTATGGGATTTTTTGAAATTGTTCTTATTTGATAAAGCCATGTAAACAATTCATACACTAACATCCATGTTTTGTTAATTTTTATAGGTAACATGGAGTTTCACCTGATTCATTTCTAAAAATGAATGATTCTCGCCTCTTAATTCCCATTTTTCCACCGATTACATGAGGAATAAACCCCATTTCGAATCAAAATGATTTTGGGGTAATGGAATTTATTTTATCTAGAAAAAGAATAAATTTCTCAACTCAAAATGTTCTTTCAATTGAATCCAAGGCACCCAATCTCTTTGTGAGAATGGAAAAATGTATTAGACACCTTTGATCCCTTCTATAAATAACCACAAGTTTGTAAACCATGGATTAATTGTCGATGACCTACCATTATCTGTGATAATCAATGACGGCCAAAGAGAGTGTTCATTAAATGAAAGATGAATCCCTCCCTTTTCCAGTGAAAACAAGGCTCAATTAACAACATCATAACATCTAGGCCTCTTTGGACACTCTACCAATGATGCATGTAATTGTATTTCACTCAAAACTATTGAATTTTGACACCGAATTCATGTATGATATCAGAACGTAAATCAACTGGTAGTCAATCATCAATTGATAATATGGCTAAAACTACTCATCTTTAGTGTGGTGAAGGGACATTGAATAAAAAGGATAATTATTGTCCTAAGTTAACAAAGACTATTGAATTTTCTAAAGTAGATGTTGGTAATATGATTGATTCAAGGAGAAATAAAATTAGAAACAATGAGATATTTTTTCACTCATGATGAATGTGGTGGATATTTGTGATCCCAACTCATGTATAGATGAAAATAATCAAGAAGAATGGGAAGATGACATCAATGATGAATACAAATTGTTGATGAAGAATGACACATAGGATTTAGTCACCTGTCATAAATATAAAAACATTGTAAAATGTAAGTGGGTCTATAAGAAAAAATTTGCATTGGATGGAGATATTGGAAGACATAAGTATGGACTTATGGTGAAAGGGCTCTCAGTAGGAAGGTATAAACTACATAGAGACCTTTTCCCTGGTCGCAAATATGAATTCTATCCATATTGTACTCTCATTTGTAGCTATTCTTGGCTAGAAAGTTCCTTACATGGGAATCTAAAGTGCCTTGTTAGATGTAGAATCATCTAAATAAAGAGATTTATATGGAACAACCACCTTTGATTTTTGCAGGATGGGCCACTCATCTATAGATTGAAGAAGTATCTATATGGTCTAAAACATACACCTTGTGCATTGTATGAAAATATTAATAATTTTTTTCTTTGTAATGGTAACTTAAATGATGCAAATCCAACCATAATATCTAATATGTAAAAATTGAACATTTTGTTGGTTGTCCTTTATGTTGGTTGATTTGATCATTAATGCTAGATGTTAGGATTCTATCTTTGATATGAATTTATAATTGAAGGACACATTTGAAATGATTGACCTAGGTTTGTTACATTTCCTTTTAGGCATCCAATTCTTATAGATGGATGGTGGTATCTTCATTTCTCAACCCAAATATCCAATTGATTTGTTAAAAATATTCATTATGGATCATGGTAAAAATTCTAAAGCATCATTTTAGTTAAGGATTAAACTAAGTAAGGAGTGCGGTTCTCAAAATTTTGATGTCACTTTATACAAACAACTTGTTGGGAGTCTAATTTATTTGTCTCATAGTTGAATTGATATTTCTTTTGATATTAATTGGTTTCTAGGTTCATATATGATCCCAGGGAAATATATTTGAAATTAGTCAAGAGTATTATTCATTATGTGGAGGGATCATCTCAATTGGGCATTAAATATTATGCCAAAAAATATCTATAGTTTATTAGGTATAATGAATTAGAATGGGATGGTGATGTCGACGACCACAAGTTGACCTCTGGTTACACATTCAGCCTCGGATAAATTTTAATTATGTGGCCATGTAAGAATAAATAGGTTATTTCATTGTCGACCATAGATGAATAATATGGAGTCACATTGAATGTAGGGACAACATCTAGATGGATTTACATTCTGATGCTTGATATTGGCTTTCCTCACACTAAATCGACTATTGTGATAATTAGAGTGTGATTAGGGGAACTGACAATATTTTTGAACATAGTAAGATGAATCACATGGAGCTTCATGCAAATTATGTGAGACTCTTGGTATAGGAGAATGTTATATCTCTTATTTACTTTAACACAGATGATTAGAATGTAGAGACTTTTACTAAGTCAATGACTAAAGTTAAGTTTGTGAATCTTCAGTCGATGATTAGACTCCATGATAAATGAGATATCCTGAAGGGGTGGTGTTGATGTAAATACACCTTCTAATGCTCCATTTGTGTTGAAGGAGGATATAAGAAATGTTGGGAATGTGTCAGCCCAACTTATGAATCTTGTTGAGTGGCTAGTCAATGAGCTAACTACACTATTTAGAAAAACTAATGAAGGAAGTTGGACATTAGTAAAATAATAGACTTTGTTGACTTACCAATTGAAGTGGTATTATTCAATTTAGAGGAATCACCCTTAAGGATATATCCTTTTAACTCATTGAGCGCATTTTGTGGAACATTCTAACCAACAAGCTATACCATTGTCGGTAATCATGTTGACCTAGTAAATACAATTTCATGGATACCTGTCTTTGCTATATATATGGGTTTTATGGTGACTAACAATGTTTAACCAATGTTTTTAGACAACACCTATTCCTACTTGAATAATATTTTTCTCATATGTCCTTGGTGTTCCTTCCATGTTTCAACAATGATCTTCTTAGTTTTTCAAAATTTTGTTGAACTTATGAAATTTCTCTTTTAATTTTATAACATGAAGGTAAAATTTAAATTAAAGTTTGTATAATTAAGTAAATTAAGGTAGGATTTGAGAAATTTCTCATCCCTTTTGTTATCAGACAAATCGGTTTGTGTGGACACATGTTGATCTCCCTAGACTCGAAAACTAAGACTAGAAAAAAATAGACAGAACATAGAACTTTCTCTAGGTTGATATAATCAAATTGCCAATTAGCGAAGGATTCATACCTTGTAATCGAATATTATCCTTGCTAGTTGTATCTTCTAGTCACTTTGTCGCGAGACTTATGTATGATAACTTGCAATAAACAAAATTCAACAAAGGTGAAAGAAACAAATATAATTTGATACAACCTATGCAAATGATCAAGGATAAATGAAACAAATATAATCAAATAAAGACAACCTTTGTGGGAAATAAACTATATTACTGTATTAATGATAATGAAAAGAGATTACAACCAAAGCTACCTTGATGTTGTGAAGCTCCTTCCAACAAGCTCACTGCTCCAATACCCACAATGCATCCATGAAATCCATCACCATCAATTGACTCCTTTAGCTAAGATTAAATTACTCAAAGCCAAATAATTACTAACATACTTCTAATAAAAAACCAAAAGCAAAGCTATCAATCATTATTCTTCATTCACTATTTTCTATTAACCCTTCCTCACGAGGGAAGCCTCTTTTTATAGATTGAAGAGGAAAGGGGTGAGGAGGTTAGGATGATAGGTTAGGATCCCCTTAGATCAAGAGTACGGGTGAGATCCAAACCGATCAGAGAATACCTCATCTTGAAGCTTCTCTTCTAGAATATTATTGAATTTCATCATTTTCTCCACTTTTAAGTAGTGTCACACCCTGCAGTGGATCAACTTGAGACACTGTCCCACCCTGCAGTGGCACAACATGCAACACCCACTACTGCATTTGGGTCAAATTCCGACAGCGCGTTCGACGCAATTGCCACTTTCTATTGTCGGAAGACCGACAAACCTTGGACCCCCTCAAACGTCATTTCACATGACGTCGTTTTTCCGATGACCTAATTTTCGTCTCTCTTGCGATGTTTCAAACGTGGCAAGAGAGACGTTGCAAACGTGGAAAGATCGACGTTTCAAACGTGGCAAGAGAGACGTTGCAAACGTGGCAAGAGAGACGTTGCAAACGTGGAAATACCGACGTTTCAAACGTGGCAAGAGAGACGTTGCAAACGTGGCAAGAGAGATGTTGCAAACGTGGCAAGACCGACGTTTCAAACGTGGCAAGTGAGACGTTGCAAATGTGGCAAGTGAGATGTTTCAGAGGTGGCAAGACCGACATTTCAAACGTGGCAAGTGAGACGTTTCAGACGTGGCAAGAGAGACGTTCTGAAGGTGGCAAGACCGACGGGAGGAGGTATTAGCTCCGACGTGGTTGCTATGGGAGCGACACTCTTGAACGTCGCAAGAACGACATCCATCAGGTGGCAACAACGACGACTAGGAGTTACTAGCTCCGATGTGGTTGCTATGGGAGAGACAATCTTGGAGGTGGAAAGAGAGACGTCTCAAACGTGGCAATAGCGATGGGAAGAGAGTGAAAGACGTCACAATTGCCACCTTTGTGTAGGTATTTAAAAAAAAATACATATCAATATCAAGACCTAATAGTCATTCCAAGCCCAAAGGAGGAGTAAGTCATATAGGTGTCAGCTAGTGACAACATACATGGAAATTTCTTTCTGCTTTATTAACATTTTCTTCAAAATTAAATTTACGACAACGAAAAGACAGAACTTATTTGAAACCTTCAATGCACACTTTAGCTTCAGTCACTTCAACATCCATGCTATCTCACCTTTCACTCTCAATCCAAGTGGGAGATTGCATCTCCATTTCATTTAAGTTCAAAGCTTCATCATCATTTATGAAAACAATCTATTCATAAGGATGGTCTTTGAATTCAGCCAAATGATGCAGAACAGGAGGCACACATTCACTCAACAATTCTGATA
>ML799243.1:183806-200788 GCA_009831015.1 Picea engelmannii
TGCAATTTCATCTAAGTATGTGGATGAAGTAACATGTGATGTAGTGTCGTTAAGAGAATGTGGAATGGTCTTAGGTAGTCCATACTTATATGATCGTAAGGCAATCTTCTACAGGACAAAGAATCAATATCAATTCACTAAAGTAGGTCAAGACTATGTGGTTCATGCTCATCATGTTAAAACAAATAAAACACTTCAAACAATGGAACAATTAAAGAAGGCAGTGCAAGAAAGCAACAAACCAATAATTGTTTCAAATGAAGTAATAGATCTTAAGCAAGAACAAGAAATGATTGTTGAATCGAAAATCAATCATAAGTTGCTTCAAGATAAGCTCATGTCATGCAAATATCTCAAGTATATCAACTCATTTGCAATCGTCTTTTTGATGCTGTCATTAGTAATGTTTTCTACATGGATGATAGTGGCTTCAGTAAGATGTAACAGGGTTCAAATGGCTAACAATATACTGTCAGTTGTCATGATTGTGTTACAGTTGATCTTGATGAGACAGGTGCACAAGACAGAGTTCAGAGACAACGGACAAGATGGGTGGCCTATCCCGAGCTTGTTGACTGGTCACTAACCTTTTGGGGACCAAAAGGTCTTTTTTTGGGGAGGTGTGATCCGGAATCGGATCTAGAAGCTTGACAGGGCTTAAAAATGCTCAAAAATGAAAGTGCTCGGAATGCGACGAAACCAACGCCATTGTGTCTGTCTCATCTTCCTGATTCTGGCGGTATATTTACTTCATCAAACGGGCTCCGTATGCACAAGATATCACGTTCTGTCCGAAAAGGCAAACAGGCAAAAAAAGGGGATGATTGTTCAGTCCGTATAGTGCCACGTGGCATGTTGACTATACAGGCCGTATGGTCCATATAGATGACATGGAAGCTATAGGAGGTGACATGTGGCAGGATGATTTGGCATATGGGCAGACAGTTGGACCAATCCATGGGTGACACGTGTCACCACTGGAAGGGTGACACATGGCACGGGGTGACGTCAGCAGTTGACGGTGCAGTGACTGGGCAGGTGATGAGGTGTATGGCATTTGACATGTGGCAGGTGATGTGGCCCAGTCATGGGCTTCCACGTGGCACCCCGTGGTTGGTTCGTAGGTTTTGATAAAATTTTGTGGTTTCACCAAGGGTCGAACCCGCGACCTTTCCTCCGGGGCAGTGGACTGGCAGGGCCGGGCTAGCTAGTTAGCCAGCCAGCCTACCCTTGCTTGGGTCTTAACAGTTATATGTGAAACTTTGTATTTAAGTTTGATTAAAGTGTTATGTGGTGGCGGAAAGGGTCGGGGCTTAGCCCCAACCCATGGTTCGATACCTATACGCATATGACCACATGTTCGGAGCGCAGGGTTGAAACAGCGCGGGTGTAATGGATAGTCCAATCCCCGGATCTCGAGTGGATCCCACAGGACCAGGGCCTATCCACAAAAATGGCACAGAGGTTAAGTTAATAGCCCGAGGTCTTATGCATATGCCCGAACCAGGAGTCGAATACAGGGGGCCAGCGCTTAGCCTTTGGGCTAGCGCTTGGCCACATGGCCCATATGACCATGGAAAAGGGGGCGTGTGCACGAAATCAGAGGCTAATCCTCTAATTTTAAACTAAAGTGGGTTTTCTGTTAATTTTTTGGATTTTAAAATGATTATAAGCCTGTAACTAATAGATTTTCTCCATTTTTGGGAGATATTGGGCATTTTTGGAGCCCAAATTTTGGGAGGAAGTTGGGGATGGATAACCAACTTCATATCTATATAAAACAGGCTTGTTTGAGGCCATGGAGGACAGTAAAGGACATAAAAAGCATATTTATGCTGAAGGGAAGCCAAGCCAAAGCCATTTTTATGCAGGGAAGATATTGAGGAGCAGACGTTGTCGGGCCATTTCTGGGAGCTCCGGATGTCCGTTTTGCGTGTCGTTTTCTTTGTAGGGTTCTTAAGATATGGAAGAACATGACCAGATCAGTCTTGTAACCAATTGGCACTGCAGCGATGTAATTTTGAGCTTTTGAACAGAAATAAAGAAGCCTCCCCCACAGAGACAAAGGCCCGGAGACGTAGGCAAAGTTGTGCCTAACTCCATTATCAATTTGCGTGTTATGGTTTGTTGTCTATTATTTCATTTCAGATATGCAAATGTGTATATGTCTTTCATAATTCCTCTTCTTTCCTCATTCTTTCATTAAGTTTCTCAAATGGTTAATTAACGCATGCAAAATTAAAACTCAACCATAGTCATTAAAAGATCCGACGGATCAGTTTTAATTTAAACAACCATGTGATTGACTAAATACATGAAACACAGGTGAGTGTACTCCTTCACATTTTTTTCTATGTCTGTAGGTTTATACCCACACATTTGAGTAGAAAAAGTTTTTTCAGTGGATTGCTTGACTATCTTTCATTTTTGAAGTTCATTTCTTGGTTTAGAGTTGAGTTGTACTTTTCTTATATTAAATATTGCATATTTAACCTTTCATTTTTAATTAACCAAATTTTACTTGAATTTGTTCAATTATATTTTTCTATTGTGAACACCTTGGTTATTTATATTAATAATTTAAATTATCATTAATTTTCTTTATTATTCTAGTGTTTTGGTTTTCCAACATATCTCACCCATTTACACATGCTCTTTTCCTTGCACTTTATGTAAATTTGATGGATAAAAAATGAATTAGGAGGTTGCATTTTCTCCTACTCACTTTCATTTTCAACTTAAACGCACTACCATTTTCAACAATCAAACACCATATGTGCACCCATTTCACACCTAATAATTACATGGTCCATTCTACCAATTGGGACTTTAAAACAAACTACCATTAATTAAAAAAAACTTCACAAAATAAAAATTCTCACATTTAGCATAGGATAAGACCTTGGAAATAAGATTCAAGAGGGAAAAACTCCAATGTCACCATACATTTAAAGCTATAAGTTGATTACAATAAGGTAATTTCCTTTAGTAGCAATGAATACTTGCTAGGAAATTGCATCTCACACATGCGTAAATTAATAAGTCAAGCTGAGTAATGGTTGACATCCCCCCTCACACTTGAGCAGTGGGTGAACAAATATTAGGGGAGTTAAGTATGTTATCATGTTACCTAAAATGATCCCTTCTTTAAGATATTTTGGTAGTGGGATTCATCCCATATGTACCCGCCCAACATGAACACTTGAATTACTATAGTTCTACTTGGTCATTTGTCACGAGCCAACAACTTTGTGGCCCATATTACAACGTCTACCTAGAGACTTTCTTATAGGGTTGTGAGTAGTACTTGAGATAGATAATGCATCGTTCCCTATATTTCATTTCCTTGGGTTATATTTATATAACTATTTTACCCATATCTTCATTCGGGTACACAACCAATGGAAGGCCAATTGGAAGGCCCTTTCTCCCAACTTGGTTTTCTTGAGCCATGCTAGAGTCTTGGAAGGGTGTTTTCATCACCAAATTTTTTTGTGACTAGAACCATTTGTTTTACCACCATTAGGAACAAGGTAAAAACCACATAGTGCACCCCCTAAACACTTATTTTCACTAGCCCCTTTCTTTGAGACATTCCTTTTGGTAACATTTGCAAACAAAGGAACCTTCATTGAAAACACTTAGTTAATCATAGATATTTAAGATCAAAGAAGCTATTGTGAACCCTTCCCATCCAAGGTACTATCTTCATATTTGTGTATTTCCATCATTTCTTATGTCATTATATATGAATACCACTACTAGATGAATTGCACATATTTTAACACACATGGAAGGAATAGGAGGATTGGAAGGACCACCAGATATGCCCTCCTTTAACCAAGTATCTAGGAATACAACATGCCCCCCATTAATTTTATCACCTAGGTATACATCTAGACCTTACATTGGTGAACATGTATGAATTCCTAAATTGGTATTACAACCATATTATGCACATTTACAAGTGATTCCTTCTTGTCATTCCATCATCTCTCCTTTGTGTGCTTCCTTTAATGCTCCACCTCGACCCTTGGGTTGCTTTATAGCTGTCACTTTTGGGCCTTCTACAATCACTACCATGAAGTCACATTTGCCTCTTTATGTCTATAATAAAGAACAAAAGTGTCAGAGTGATATAGCTACCTCCTTCCTAACTCCTTCATGTTTGTTGAAGTGAGAAAGTAATACCAAAGCATGAATCCCTACAACAATTTCAACCTCCATGATACATTCAAGATCAATGTGACTTAGTGTACTCTGATAGAAATATCATCATGTCATCATGTAATATACAATACCTTATAGCTTCTCCTCTGAGTGATATTTCACTACAACAGACTTTAAACATGGCTTTCAGCCACACATAGATCAAATAAATTCTCTATGACATCCTTACAAGGCCATGCTAGTCTTGATCTAGTAGATCCATGAGAAGAATGTTGATATAAGTAGACTACAATTGATTCTCAACCATTCAAGGAATATGATACTACACATGCATTGGCCTTGGTCAGATGCAAATTTATGACTCTAACGACTCCAAAAAATATGCATCACCCATAAAAAAAATGAATATGTCAATAAAAAATAATTTTTACATAGCTATATATCTCCATCTTTGATGCATTGATAGGGGTCTCATTTGACTAACATGTCTAAATGATCAAAAATGTTCACACTTTCCTTTCTGGTTCACACTTACAACCATGAGAAGCTACCAAAATTATTTTTTTAGATGATCTCTCCTCATTAGGGATAGTTGATTAAAAATCCACTCATCCAACTTGCATAGGACTGGATTCTCCATGCAGAAGTAGATTCACACCCTTTATTCCAATGTCCCAATTGATTCAGATATACTATATATCACATTCTAAATGGTAAGACAAAGAGAGTAGATTTAATCTTCCTTTGGTAAGAGGTTGTTCAATTACACCCTCTCAACCCAATATATATTATATTGATCTCTTAAAAAACATGGTCTCAATAGAAGATCAAAGTATACCACCATATTCACCATATTCTCCTCTCTTTTGACCTATAAATTGTCATGGATATTCCAATGGAACAATTTGTCACAATAGATACTATCATATGATGAAATATTTGGTATGCATGTTTATTTCCTTAGATCTCATATTTTTTGTCTCTACCTTATTGCTATATGTTTTTATAGAAAATAACTGAAATACAAAAAAATAACATGCAAATGAAATAACACCATCCACACACATAAGAACAAGATATATCCTCAGAAACCCAACGCGGGAGAAAACCCATCTCGAAGGTGAGGCATATTCTCTTCTTTATTTTCTTCAGTTATCAAAATTCAAATACAAAGGAATGGGTACTCACTACAAAGTTTACTATGACACTGTGGCTTAAAAGGATTCTACATAATCTTCCTCTTCCTTTATTTTACTATCAAAATACCACTCCTAGATGTTTTTCTTAGCTATGGAACACATACAATACTAAAGAATGGAACCCTTTCTCCTCTGAGTAGCTTGGTATTTAACATATCCCAATAGTTGTCTAGGGTTAGTGTTTTGAATTCCTAAATCCTCAATTAGTGATCAAGTTTGGACCTTCTAGAATCTTATTGAAATTCCCCATGTGGGTATATTTATATGTATGAGTAATTATGGATAACTATGCATCCACTCATACCATGGTGGTCAACAAGTTAGGTCAACTTGCAATAGGAATACCTTTTGCATACAAGCTTAGATTGAGGTGATCTTTTCATTGTTGGAAATTTATCAATGTGTAGATAAACGTCGAGGGTGTGCATACAAGTTTTATATGTTTTAACCCCAAAACATGTCGTTTAATGTGTCAAAATGAATCTAAAAGGTTCCAGACCCTAATTTTCTAAACTAGGACCTACCAATAAAATGGCCCTACAATCTGATTCCTCCAATTCTTTCCACCCATAAAGTACCAAGTCAGATGATAAATTATATGATGATCCAATCCAGATCATACCTCCCCATTTAGGGAGGCTTTTGGTCTCCAAAATATTTACTGAATGAGGTGAGAAAATGTTTCCTCTACCTTCTCCTTGGAGTACCATTTTTATTTGCCTAAAAGTTGTCCTTTCAACCCAATTTGGAAAAGGTCATGCTGCCCTTGTTTTGTAAATTCTAGACTTCCTCTGGAAATGTTTTTCCTTTGCCAACTCTTCCTTGGCATCTGGTGCTAATTCCTCTATGGTAGGTAGGACATGTGCCTCCTCCTGATGCAACATGGAAGGCTCATAGAGTTTCAAATTATCCACATTTACTACCAAGTAAATGTGCATGTATGGGCATAGACTGAGTCTGTAGGTGTTATCTACCACCTTCTCCAATACCTCAAAAGGGACATACCGAAGAGCCTTGATATTATTACCAGGACCCTATAGTATTTCCTTGTTCATATGTAACCAAAATCTATCTCCCACTTTGAATGATTTCTCAATTCTGTGTTGATGATGTCTGGAATTATACTTTTCCTGTGACTTCTTAAACATTTCCTATATTAGCAAATGGATTTGTCTAATATTTTCAACAAATTTCTCTACTTTCAATGCTTCTCCCGTGATGTATTTCCCCACTCCTCCTTGATATCCATAACCAAAATCCAAGGGTGAAGGTGGAAAATATCCAAAGCAAGTTTCAAAAGGGGACTTACCAGTATAAGTGTGGACTACTTTGTTACATGAGTGTCAAATATAGATTAGATTTCATCCTAGGTCTTTGAATGCTTATGATTATAACCCCTCAAAAGATGCACCAAATTTATGTTGAATACTTATTTCTACCCATATGTCTATTGATGGAATGTTGTAGATCTCTTTAACTTAGTTTCCATGTTCTTCCAAAGGGTAGTTCAAAAGGCACTAATAAATTTGGTATCTCTGTATAAGATGATGCTCCTTGGTATCCCAAAGTGTACCCAAACCTGTTCAAATAAAATGCTTTTTTCTTCTTTTCCTTTAATGTTTTTTTATAATGAATAAGAATGCACATCTTGGTGAACCTATAAACTTCCAAAAAAATATAGTTATGTCCCTTCTTGGTTGTTAGAAAATCACCCACAAAATCCATGGAAATTCTTTCCCAAGGTCGAATGGGTACATGTAAGGTATGGTACAAACCTTTCTTCCTATTATTGGGCTTATTGGTACAACAAAGCATGCATCCTCTAATATACTGATTTATGCCTTTCTCCATTATGGGTCAATACTAGCATAGACCGCCCCCCTTCTTCTCTCCTCGAGGTTGTGTGACCTCTCGATATAGGATCATTCAATTACCTGAGTCGGATCGACTCTTTGGTCCCCTGTCGGAACCCAATGCAGATTTATCACAGGTCCCTCTTTCTCCAAAGTGTGGGTATTACCAACCCCCACGGTTCTCTTCTTGGCCCTTTGAATAAATTTGACAGCAACACTAGTTCTCTGTGCTAGGACCTTTTTATCATATGACCTTGGGTTGTGTCTTGGGGATAAACCACAAAAAATGATTTGGGCTTTCGACTCTTTCCACAGCAACCAAATCCTATTCCCCCGAATTCCAAATCAGAAAACTCAAATGGCATGAGGATCAACTGTCCCTGTCACTCCATTATATCCACGACTGTGGTCTATTCAGACTTCGGCCTTCGGGAGTCTCTCGCTTGTTCTCCTCTAATTTATTCTGGAGCACCACTTCTCTTAAATGTGTGGATATCTTCCATGTGTCCCTTCTAGATACAACGGCATGGATTCACTCCGCTCTTCACCACTTCGAGAAGATTGCTCCTTTCTCTTGGCAATTCCTCTGAAGCTCTAACTCCCAGATCTCTTGATCTTTCACCACCTGTCTCTTCCTGTCGATGGGTGATTCTGCTTGCCTTCGAGACTTCGACAAGTCCTTCCTCCTTGTGCTCACTTAGCACTTTTCTTCCTGAGACTTAGACTATTCTCGACCCTTTTCTGCACTCCTTGTACGAATTATACGTGTAGCTGTGCTAACTCTAGAATGCATTGTTCCTGTGCATGCTCGCACCTACTCAATGCCCTCCTGGAAGAGTCTGACAGAGTCTTCGATAACTCTATGCTACGCTTCCTCTTGCGCAGACTTTCCTTCAAGGTATTCAACAACCTTGAATTTCTCCCTTGAGTCTATGAATCATTCTAGGGTTCCCTTCTGGCACATTCTTCTCTGACATGAAAGAGTTCAGACACACACTCCTTGCGTTGGCTCACAGAGTTTCAACTCTCTGTCGCACACTCCTTTCACTTATCCTAAAGAATCCATAATTAACTCAACACACTCATAGATAGAGGATTCTATATCTACCCCTGCAGATGAATCCTAACATACATCTACAACATAAACACACATGAATGACATTAAAAAATAAACATACATTATGAAGGAAAATAACAAACAGTGAAATATGTTCTTTTCTATTAATGAAAGAATGTAAATTTACAATGCATGAGTCTGGACTGCAACTAAGTCTCGGCTCTCAACAATCTCTTGGATTACAATGATTTTTCATCCAACACCAACATGCCTCCTAACAACCTCTGGAACTTCTTCTGGGCATACAATACAATGATTTATACAAGAGGGGCTTGACGAGCTTCCCTCCAAGCTAAGCTAGTGGTTTCTAATCACCATTCAAAATGCCTGACTAATGAGGCATATTACAATGAGTGGAAATCTGATCCGAATCAGATGCAAATCCCTCCTATCGTCAACCACTTAAGGCAACCTTATCTACAACTTGTGCGAAGGCACAACTTGGCTCTTCCATCCTGACAACATTAATTTCCTTAATTACATTTTAAAATATTGAAGGAAAAATGAGAGGGCGGAGCCTATCCCTTCCTTGAATGCGCACCAACATGCTAACCAGATAGCGTGTGCTGAGGTGGAGCAATTCTCCTGCATCATACTCCAAGGCTATAAAAATTCATGAGCTCCTGCTCATGAGCTTCCGAGCTCTGTTGAAATCCTCTTGGATCCCAAACTTTCTCCTGGAGCTATCCTCCTGCTCCTCTTCCTTGATACTTATACTGTTGCATCTCCCCTGCTACTCATGCAGGTTATCCTCTGTCCAGCTTCTCCCTGCTGACAACTTATTTTTTCAACTTCACCATCAACTTCCTTATCTCCTCTATGACCTCTTCCAACTTGTAAGGTCTTGTCCGACAGAACCTAAAATTTAATAAATTAATTAATACATAACATTGATATTTATAACTTCTTTTTCTTCTATATTCAACAAGCAATCAAACTAACAGTTCATGGTTCAACAAATTATAATTGAGCAACATGATATACAAATCATATATAAAAAAAACATACACAGCTTAGTAAAATAGTGAACCATCATAATGATAATGACATAATTACCTCTCAGTGATGTTGTTTCCCCAACTCCATCTGTCCTCGCTACTTTGCCCAAACTCTAACCAAGCGGCTCTGCCCAAACCCTGCCCAAAACCGAATCTTTCCTCCCTGCCAGCTAGGAACAGAGCCTATCCGGCTCCCTAGCTCCAGGATTCCGTAAGGATTCCTGGATCTCGAGCCCAAAACACCCAGCAACTGATGCTCCCCTGTAACAATCCAACAACTTCCTCAAGCCAAAAACCAGAAAATATAGTTTTCCAATCCCTCCCCTGGAAAAATGCTCCAATACAATCTCCCGATCTCTCAAAAATTCTCCCTGCCCCCAAAATCAAAATTCCCCCTCTCGAATGTCTTTGCCCCCTCATATCCCCCCATCCATTGGCCGCCTCTCCATTCAATGCCAACCACCTTATCTCTCCATTCAATGCCAACCATCCCTCAATACGTTAAGTTTTCTTTAAATAAATTAAAATTTATTAAACTTTAATTCGTTACCCAAACATTAAATGTGTTAATTAATTAATTAATTAGTTAATTAATATACATTAAACAATAAATAAATAAATAATAAATATTATTAATAAATAATCATTATTTAAGTAATATACATTAGGACACTTAATTAAACTTAATAACCCTTTAACAATTATTTAACTAGGGTTGTTACATACACCCACCCTTCAAGAAACTTTGTCCCGAAGTTAAAGTATTTTATGATACCAAGGAAAAGACACATGGTTCACACATTCATAACAAATAACCGACATTATTAGTATGTAAGCCATGAAAACTCATACATACTAGTGTACATGTGCAAGAAATGCATGTGTAGCTAGTACATACAAGTCTCATGCATGTACGAATAACAATAACTATCATCTCTATAGTAATTTCCATATGCATTCAATCCATTCAACAAGACTATTCGTTTTATAAAAGACAGTAAACCAATCAAATGTTTGCGAAATCCTTTAATTACTATTATCTAGCTCAACATGTTATTTAGACAATTGTAGTTTAGTTACATAATTATGAATATTCATATATACCCATTTTATTTTCAGAAGGAAAAACAATAAATTCCACCATAAGAAAAATCTCCATACACTCTCAACTATTTCTACTCACTTCCTCCCTAACTTACTTCCATATTCATTCCTATCCTTCCTCTGTTGGACTATCTTGGAGCATCAACTGTATTGACCTAACTCCAAATAGAACCCGTAAGCGGAAGTGTCACTATCTTGACCAAGCTTCCCCAGCAAGCAACTGACAGTCATCATCACACATCTAGGGGAGCGTGAGCTAACACTGTCCTCCCATGACTTTAGATTTCAGAGGATACATGGTGGGAAATGCCTCCACCCCTCCTAATCATGACTAGGGTCCACACCCTACAATGGAATATACAGTGGCACCATGTTGTTGGGAGTTTTGTCATCGTTTATTTAGTTTGAGGCAGTCTCACCACCTGAAATCCTACACTGGTCCACATATCATAGAAATGCATCCAAACCAATATAATTTCACATACAAAGATTCATACCATATTGTTTCTCAGTCAGTGGTCATGACATCCACTTTCATTGTCATTATCCCTTGGCTATTTCATAGCCCAATGAACTGCAGATTAGTCTGTAACACAAACTCATATGCATCTATGCATTATTATCATGTAATTGCATACAACTAAAATCTCAATTCGGTATCCCCATACCAACAACTCTAACATCAAAGTTTTCAAGTTAGAAATAGATCTCATAATATCCCATAATTCAATTAACGTTACCCACTCATAGAATTATCATTCACATAATAGATTGCATCATATCCAACGTCATTCAAATAGCATTTAAACATTCATAAAATTTACATTCTCACAATATATTGCATCATATCCATCATCATCAATAACATTTAAACATTCATAAAATTTACATTCTCACAATATATCACATCATATCCATCATTATTCAAATACATTTAAACATTCATAAAATTTACATTCTCACAATATATAGCAGCATATCCATCATTATTCAAATACATTTAAACATTCATAAAATTTACATTCTCACAATATATCGCATCATATCCATCATTATTCAAATACATTTAAACATTCATAAAGGTTCATATGTCTTAAAAGTTCAAGTGTATCATTTAATAGTTTTATTGTGAATAGGAAATAAAGGTGTTTAGGCCTTAGGTAATCCTAGTTGTTTAAGTCAAAGGTGGTGTTACATACACCCAACCTTCGAGAAACATATTCTCGAGGTGGTCAAAAAAAGTGAGGAAAAATCTCGTCGTAACGTCTCGGAAACTTCCCAAGTAGCAGATCCTAGACTATACTTGTCCCACTGGACCTTAACTTGGTCTACCAGATGGTTCCTGAGCTGTTGGACTCTACGGTCCAATATGCGTAACGGTTCTACCGTGAGGGTTCCCACGTCCGATACCTGCAATTCCTTCCAATTTAGTTTATGTGATTCATCAACAACATAATTACGTAGAAAAAATACATGAAAAACATTATGAGTTTTATGCAAGTGGGGTGGCAATACGAGACGATAGGCAACGGGTCCAATTTTCTCTTGGATTCTGAATGGTCCTATAAATCGAGGTGACAAATTTGTGCCCTTCCCAAACCAAATTGTACTCTTATTAGGCCTGATACGAATGAAAACTTGATCTCCCACTTTATAACTTCGATTAGTCCTATGTGCATCCGCATAACTTTTCTACCTATCCTGTGCTTCCTTTAGTCTCTGCCTAATCTGAATCACCTGTTCCTCCATCTCTTGAATCAATTCTGGCCCAACTGTTACTTGGTCTTCTAATCTATCCCAACTCAACGACGTTCTGCATGGCCTTCCATACAAAGCTTCATAGGGTGGCATTCCGATGGAGCTATGAAAATTGTTATTGTAGGCGAACTCTACCAAAGGTAGGTACTTCTCCCAATGAGTTTGATTATCCATGACATGCATCCTAAGCATGTCTTCCATGACTTGATTTACTCTCTCAGTTTTCCCATCTGTTTCAGGATGATAAACTGTGCTTAGGTTCAACTGAGTCCCCAACGCTGACTACAAACTTGTCCAAAACCTAGAAGTGAATCTGGAGTCCCTATCTGAAATGATATTCTTAGGTATCCCATGAAAATGGATGACCTCACTTACAAACACACGTTCCACATTAGTGACATCATAAGTGTCTCTAACTAGAATAAAATGAGCACTCTTGGTTAACTTATCAACTATCACAAGAATGGCATTGTGTCTATGAGATGTGAGCGACAACCCCAAAACAAAATCCATAGAAATGACTTCCCATTTGGACATAGGAACATCATGTGGTTGTAGGAGGCCTGCCGGGTGGTGGTGGTCGGCTTTCACTTGTTGACACTCTAGGCACTTGGTGCTGAAATGGACTACATTGCACTTCATGCCTACCCAGAAGAAGAGCTTCCTCATGTCTGCATACATCTTCTTCACACTCAGATGCACACAATAAAGTGCTCTATGGGCTTCCTTTAGTATGATGCTTCGAATATCCCCACCATCAGGGATGTACATCCTTCCTCGATATCTTAATAGTTTGTCTTCTTACAGACTATATCCTTCATACTTTGGATCTAATTGCCTCCCACTCTAGAGGTTTGAAGTAACCTTTAAGTACCAACTATCTCCATGGAGTTGCGTCAACACACGTTCCCTCAGATTGACTTTTAAAGGTACCAAGGAGAAGACATGTGGTCCCCTACTCAAGCCATCTGCGACCACATTTTCCTTTCCTTTGATGTATGAAATACCAAAATTGTACTCACTCATAAACTCACTCCATCGCCTTTGCCTGGCATTCAGATCCCTTTGAGTGAAGAGATATTTTAAACTTTGATGGTTCGTTTTGAGCTCAAAGTTTCGCCCCACAAGATAGTGCCTCCAAAGTTTCAGAGCTAGCATTACAACTGCCAACTCTAAATCATGAGTAGCGTAAATATCTTCGTGTTTCTTCAACTTCCTTGATGCATAAGCTATCACTCCTCCATCTTGCATTTTCACGGCCCCCAACCCTTTCTTTGAGGCATCCGTGCAGACTATGAAGTCCTTTTCCATATCCGACACTCGTAGAATTGGCACACTAGTTAGTAACCTCTTAAGCTCGATGAATGCACTATCACATTCTTATGTCCATTCATACTTGACCCCCTTGCGCTGCAAAGTGGTGATGGGTTTCACTATTTTAGAGAACCCTTCCACAAATCTCTGATAATAACCTGCTAGCCCCATGAAGCTTCTTACCTCATGGGCATTTTTCGGCACTGGCCATTCCATAATGGCCTTTACCTTTTCTGGGTCCACAGAGATTCCTTCACTGGAAATGATATGTCCTAAATAGTGAATTTCTTTCTGGAAGAAGGAACACTTCGACAACTTCCCATACAATTTGTTCTCTCTAAGGCAGGACAACACCACTCGCAAGTGTTCCTCATGCTCTCTTTCATTTTTGGAATAGATGAGGATGTCATCTAGAAAGACTTGTACAAAATAGTCTAAGTACTTTTGGAATACGCCTTTCATGAGGCTCATGAATATTGTTGTCGCATTGGTCAATTTGAAAGGTACTACGACGAACTCATAATGTCCAAACCGAGTTTGAAAGGCGGTTTTAGGAATATCTCCTTCCTTAATCCTTAACTGGTGATACCCTGATCACAAATCAATTTTTGAGAATACCAATGCTCCTTTCATCTGATCAAAGAGGTCATCTATCCATGGAATTGGGTACCTATTTTTCACTGTAGCACGGTTCAAGTCTCTTTAATCTATACACAGTCGTAAGGAACCATCCTTCTTCTTTACAAAAATTACTAGTGCACCCCAAGGTGGGACACTAGGCATTATTAGCCCTAAGTCTAGTAGCTCTTTCAACTACATTTGCAGCTCACAAAGTTCTGGCACTGTCATCCGATACGGAGTCTTGGAAATTGGTTCCGCACCAAGTTTTAGCTCAATAGTAAAATCAAGCTCCCTCTCAGGGGGTAACGTTGGTAACTCGTTCGGAAAAACATCCTTAAATTCTGACAATATCGGGTACTGATCCAAGGAGGGTCCCTTCCTTTCATTCACTGCTTCCACTACATACATTTGACACCCTTGCCTCATGCACCGCTTAACCTTCATAGTTGATATAAAGCGTAGAGACACTCGTATCCATACACCGTGGATCTCTACTGGTCTTCCTTCATCGTCGACACAAAGCACCCTTTTTGCGAAACAATCTACCAAAGCTCGATGATCTTCTAACCAATCCATTCCAATGATTAGGTCATACGTCCTGAGAGCAGTGGCGTATACCTTCAACCTGGTAGTACACACTCCTAGGTCTACTATACAATTATCAACGCTAGGTCCTACTGCTTTTTTTTCCCCTGAAGCCATCTCGACTTGTTTAAAGTCATCGTGCTCGTAGGCTTCCAACCCACTCTTTTCTAATGTAGATGGTGAAATGAAACTATCTGTAGCACCAGAATCAAATAAAATCTTAACATTAATATGATTTAGCATACCTGATGACTCCCCCACCGTGGATTGATGTTTTGCCTGACGATTATTAACCACTGTGTAAATCTAGTGGCTGCCACTTTCTCTTCCCATCGGGGCCTTTCCTTCTCTATGAACAAATCTTGATTGTAACTTTGCGTAGTCACACTGGTAATGGGGTCCTCCACATCCCCAACAGGTCTCACGAGATTGAACCTGCACATTGTTCTGTGACTATCACTGAAATGAGTTCCTTCCCCTGGAACCCCTGCCCTTACTAGCTGCTCCCTGAGATGGTCATGGACCCGCTTGCGTCGTTGGTGATGAATGGGATGCTACACTTGTTGCCATTGAAATCCATAGGGATACTCTCCTTGGTGCGACTCTATTACCATATGGAGGTGGCCTTGAGCCCCCTCCCCTGGGAAATTCCCTAGGGGCCTTCCCCACGAATCCAGGACGATGCGGAAAGGTCGGTCTCGTACCTCCATTTAAGTTCATGTGTTCCTCCGCATAACGCACATTTTCCACTTCTTCTGCTACCGAAGACGGTTTCCACATCCGCACCATAGCCCTTATCTTAGGGTTTAACCCATAGACAAAGCATTATGCCTGTTGTTGGTCATTATCCATGTATGAAACATATTTGACCAATTCCATAAACCTGATCTCATATTCTTCTACGGTCCTGTTTCCCTGTACTAGAGCATGAAATTCTCTCACCTGTTGTTCCTCATAGTAAGCTGGTAGATATTTCCTCCAGAACCTTTCCTCAAAAAGTTCCCAAGAGACGGTATCTGGGGTAAGGTGCAGTTGCCTCTCCAGGTTGCCCCACTAGTTCAGGGCACTGTCTCTCAACTAAAAAATCGCTATCTTCACCTTTGAAGTGGACGCATAGTCTCTTAAGGCGAAACACCTTGTCATGCCTTCCAGCCATGCCTCGACACGTTCACTGGCACGACCCCCGACAAACTCTGAAAGTTTGATCTTCTGCAGTTCTCTAGTGATGTCTTCGGGTGGAGGTCCTCCCCCTAAATCCCTCGACGCTTCTGGATTACCCATTCTAGATGGTGGGGGATCCACTTCGATCCCTATTGGTTGACGCCCCTTTAAAGTCTCATTTATGGCCTCCAAAGAGCACAGTATGAGAGATAGTTCAGGCGATGGTGGTGGTGGCGCTGGCGGTCCCTATGATGATGCCCCTCTGCCTTGATTTCCTCGAGTCCTAACCATCCTATATAATTTAATCTACATCAACCAAAGTTGTCAGGGTGAGTTCAAGGACATTTCACATTTGCGCAACATAAACTAGAAAATAGGGTTAGGCGTAAGTTTTTTTTACTTTTCTGTAAACAAACGTTACTCTCTTTAGGGGAGGTGGCTAGGTTAGGGTTAAAGCATCTAAGCTCGATGTCTTCGCCCAAGAAAACTATTGACCCTCTCGCCTAGTAGTTACGCTAGCACTGTACCACACTCGCCTATTCCTCAAACTTACCTTCCTAGTGCGTATGCAACCTCCTTCTCGCTTGTCCTAGTCTAAGTCCTTAACCTTCAATTTAAAACTAATTAATCACTTTAATTAGTTTAAATATGAATCATAAAATTAAATATAATTTAAACATTAATTACTAATGATTAATTATTTTTAATTAATCCTATTAATTATACTAATAAAATATACTCACTTACCTTGATTAATCATAATCTTATAACATAAAATATTTATTTTAATAGTTAAAACATATAATATTTAATTAATTGATTTCTTATAACATAAAAATTTTAATTTTAATATTTAAAACTTATAATATTCTTAAATAATTAAAGTTTAAGCAATTTTTAGGCAATTTTAAACTAAATCTAAGCAATTTAAAATTTTAAAATTTAATTACATAAGATTTATTTTTTTTAATAATAAATAAATAATATATATAACATAATTTACAATAAACAATTAAATTTTATTTTTTTTAAATAACTAAAATAAAAAAAATTAAAATTAAAATAAATAATTAAAAACAATTTTTTTTTTTTAAATAACTAA
>ML799243.1:202522-252951 GCA_009831015.1 Picea engelmannii
TAGACTCTCCCTATTCCTGGGTTCCTATGGGTAGTTCTTCATAGGTTTTAAGGTCTGTAAAATAAAGGGTTTCTAGGTTGTAGGTTAGGGGTTTGGGAGAAGATTGTATAGTTATGTGGGTGGTCAAGCCCAGGTTTCAGTTTTGAAACCAGACTCTGATACAATGTGTAAGGTCATGTCCGACAGAACCTAAAATTTAATAAATTAATTAATACATAACATTGATATTTATAACTTCTTTTTATTTTATATTCAACAAGCAATCAAACTAACATTTCATGGTTCAGCAAATTATAATTGAGCAACATGATATACAAATCATATATAAAAAAAAACATACACAGCTTAGTAAAATAATGAACCATCATAACAATAATGACATAATTACCTCTCAGTGATGTTGTTTCCCCAACTCCGTCTTTCCTCGCTCCTCTGCCCAAACTTTGACCAAGTTGCTTTGACCAAACCCTGCCCAACACTGAATCTTTCCTCCCTGCCAGCTAGGAATAGAGCCTATCCGGCTCCCTAGCTCCAGTATTCAGTAAGGATTCCTGGCCCCCAAGACCAAAACTCCCAGCAACCGATGCTCCCCTGTAATAGTCCAATAACTTCCTCAAGCCAAAAACCAGAAAATACAGTTTTCCAATCCCTCCCCTGGAAAAATGCTCCAATACAATCTCCTGATCTCTCAAACATTCTCCCTACCCCCAAAATCAAAAGTCCCCCTCTCGAATGTCTTTTCCCCCTCATATCCCCCCGTCCATTGACCGCCTCTCCATTCAATGCCAATCACCTTATCCCTCCATTCAATGCCAACCATCCCTCAATACGTTAAGTTTTCTTTAAATAAATTAAAATTTATTAAACTTTAATTCGTTACCCAAACATTAAATGTGTTAATTAATTAATTAATTAGTTAATTAATTTTCATTAAACAATAAATAAATAAATAAATAATATTATTAATAAATAATCATTATTTAACTAATATACATTAGGACAGTTAATTAAACTTAATAACCCATTAACAATTATTTAACTAGGGTTGTTACACAACTGCTTTCTTGGCTGGTTCTCCTTATGCAGTCTATCCGGATGCAACTCCTTCTGCTTCTCTAAGGGAAGATCATCTTGATCCCCCATGCTTCTTTCATCTCTTGTGACATTGATTGGGCACTCTACTACAGATTCCAATTCTACAGGCTCCTTACTGAACTGTTGCTCTGCTATCTCCTTTGACAGATCATCTTCTGCTAGTTCTTCGGTTGGTTCCATTCCAACTTCCTCCAGCTGCAACTCATGATGGCATGTATCCTCTGGCATGGCTATCTCCTAGTAGCCACCTTCTGGTTTTGGACTGTCCAACCAATCCTCCAACATCTTCAACTCCATCTCTCACTAAGTGAGAAAATCGACCAGGAGATCCTCTTCTGTTGTTGCAAACTTCAATATATGCTCCTTCTCCTTCATGATAGTCTTAGATCATTGTCCTTTTGCTGCTACCTCTGCAAAAAATATGCTAGCCTCTCCTCGGCTACTTGGAAGGAATATCTCGACTCCTCCAATGACCAGAACGCTCCTCTGATATTTCTCCTCAGTGGTGGAAGTATTTAACTTCTCATCGTCTTCATTCACGCATCTTGCAGTTCCACATGAATCCTCATATGGATGAGGCCTTTCTTCCGCCTTCTCTCCATCTTTCAACACCCCTTGCTGACATGAACTCTCATCTGAGCTCATTTATTCTCCCTTTCCCACCTAGAAAATCAGGATGTATCCTCTTCCATATATCTTTCCCTCGCTACTGAGGTTTTCAACATGCCTCAACTACCTTTTTAACACCTATTGCTGCCTCCTGGCCAAAAACTTCGGAACGGTCCATTTGGATGTCCTTTTCAAAGGCCACTCGTATCTCCAATGTACCTTTTCCTGCTACTGCATTTTGAATGCTAGTTTCTCCATATCTACTCGGATTTCATTGATATACTTGGATTTCACTGAACTGCATGCCCATTTCCACTTTTCTTTTCTGTGGGTAGTCCTCTCCTTGACTACGCTTATGTCCTTCAATATCCATATTACTTCACCTTTATCCCACCTGGTTGTTTACCATCTGCTGCAAACCTTGCAACAGTCTTCACAGATCATCTCACTCTATTCCTCCTGCCTACAAAAATCAATTCTGTGGCTCTGATACCACTCTGGCACATACCCCCCCTTCTACCCTCCTCAGGGCTACGTGAGCTCCCAATGTAGGATCGTTCAAACACTTGAGTCGAATTGACTCTTTGGTCCCCTATTGGAACCCAATGTAGATTTATCACAAGTCCCTCTTTCTCCAAAGTGCGGGTCTTACCAACCCTCGCGAATCTCTTCTTGGCCCTTTGAGGAAAGTTGACAGCGATGCTATTTCTCTGTGCTAGGCCCTTTTTATCGTATGAATTCGGGCTATGTCCCGGGGCTAAACCACAAAAAACACTTCAGGATTTGGGCTTTCAGCTCTTTCCACAATATCCAACTCCTATGCCCTCGAACTATGAATCAAAAAACTCAAATGGTGTGAGGATAAATGGTCCCCGTCACTCCCTTAGATCCACGACTGTGGTCTATTCGGACTCCGGCCTTTAGGAGTCTCTCACTTGTTCTCCTCTGATTTATTTTGGTGCACCACTTCTCTGAAATGTCTAGATCTCTTCCACATGTCCCTTCCATATCCAATGGTATGGATTCACTCCGCTCTTCGCGACTTCATGAAGAATTATCCTTGCTCTTGGAAATCCCTCCAGAGCACTAACTCCCGAATCTTCTGATATTTCGCCACCTATCTCCTCTTGCCGATGGGTGACTCTGCTTGCCTTAGGGACTTCGGCAAGTACTTCCTCCTTACAATCACTTAGTACTTTTCTGGACGAGACTTAGAATGTTCTCGACCCTTTTCTACACTCCTTGCAGGAATTCTGCGCACGATTGTGATAAATTTTAAGAGATTTTCTCAGCTGAGAACCTTGAAGGTTCTCGACTCTCATGCGTCCTTGTACAAACCTTCTGGTGCCCTCCTCGAAACTCAATGCACCTCCTCCTGATCTTTTAAGATGAACTTACTTCTCCCTTTGGCGCACTCCTTGTGCTCGATTAATCCTTCATACGGCTCCTCGCAACACTTAGCCAAGTGCTAGCCTGATGCACTACTTGCATAGGTCTTACTTCAACCTTGCTTGGTATTCTTTCAAATTTACCAAGGCAACTCCTTTATCCTGCTCAATGTACACTTGCATAGCTTGTCTTTCCTCATAGTGTTAAACAACTATGGGTTTTCCCCAATGTCTCCTACCCTCTAGAATCTGTTGGTCCTGTGCGCACCCGCACCTGCTGAATGCCCTCCTGGAACAATTTGATAGAGTCTTCGATAACTCTGTGCTACACTTCCTCCTACGTAGAGTTTCCTTCAAGGTATACAACAACCTTGAATTTCTCCCTTGAGTCCGTGAATCATTCTGGGGTGCCCTCCTAGCACGTTCTTCTATGAATCGAAAGAGTTCAGAGACACACTCCTTGCATCGACTCATAGAGTTTCAACTCTCTGTCACGCACTCCTTGCACTTCGCCTAAATAATCCAAAATTAACTCATCACACTCACAGATAGAGGATTCTATCTCTACCCCTACAGATGAATCCTAACATACATATACAACATAAACACACATGAATGACATTTATAAATAAACATCGATTACGAAGGAAAATAGAAAACAGTGAAATATGTTCTTTTCTATTAATGACAGAATGCCAATTTACAATGCGTGAGTCCAGACTACAACTGAGTCTCGACTCTCAACAATCTCTTGGATTACAATGATTTTTCATCCAACTCCAGCGTGCCTCCTAAAAACCATTGGAACTTCTTCCGGGAATACAATACAAGGATTTATACAAGAGGGGCTCAACGAGCTTCCCTCCAAGCTAAGATAGTGATATCTAATCACCATTCAAAATTCTCGACTAATGAGGCGGATTATAATGAGTGGAAATCTGATATGAATTGGATGCAGATCCCTCCTACCATCAAACACTTAAGGTGAACTTATCTACACCTTGTGCGAAGGAACAACTTGGCTCTTCCATCCCGACAACATTAATTTCCTTAATTACATTTTAAAATTTTGAAGGAAAATGAGAGGGTGGTGCCTCTCCCTTCCTTGAATGCGCACCAACGTTCTAACCAGGTTGAGCATGCTGAGGTGGAGCAATGCTCCTGCATCAAGTACACATACCTTTGTAATATAGAAACCATATTCCCAACATGAAAATGTCCTAGAACCTTGGAGGTGTGAGCCTCTTTGATAAGATGCAATGTTTCACCTTTAGGAATGACAAGCTTGTCTATCTTGTAGAGCAACCCATTCTGGAGATGATATTTATCTTTTCCATCACCTTCTTATAGATGAATTTGGCCTTCTAGATACTGAAACACCTCTTTATATACCTTATTTTATGCATATGCCCATTTGTATGCATCATGGGTAAAAGAATCCATGTGTATACGACTTCCCAAAGTTGTAATATTGGATGTGCGTGGCCTTGAAATAATGTATGCCAACTTATTAGTGCTTCCCTTCTTGTACTTGATGAACTTATGAAATTGTTTCAAAAACCCCATCCACTTGTAATCTTTGGTTTGTTCTAGCTTACTTTGGGCCTGTAAATACTGTAGTGGTTGGTGATTAGTGTGTATAATGGTTTCCTTTCCCATCAGATAGTGCTTACGCTTCTCAATATCTTGAACTAGGGAATAATTTTCCTTATCGTATGTAGGGTAGTTCAAAACTGTCCCATGAAACATCTCAGAATGATAGCATACTAGCTTAACTCCTTGCATTAAAATTGCTCCCATAACATACCCACTTGCATTTGTCTCCACTTCGAAGGGATATTATATGTTAGACAATGCAAGAATTGGTGCTTGACTGATATTTCATTTTAACTTGTCGAAATATTTTTGTTGATTCTTTCCCCGCTAGAAACTCTTACCATTGGATATTATGGCATGGAGTGGTGCAACTATCACTGAAAAAAGATGTTATGAACTTCCATAGGTATTGTGTTTCGCCAACAAAGATCCTAACTTGAGTGACACTAGTAGGAACTGGCCAGTTTATGATGGCCTCCATATTTTTGGGATCTATTTTGAGCTCTCCTCCACCAATAACATACGCCAAATACACCAGTGACTACTAAGAAAACTCACATTTCTTGAGGTTAGCTAGTGGCTTGTTCTTTTTCAAAGTCTTTAACGCTTGCATGATATGTGAGGTGTGCTCCTCCTAGGTAGAGATATAAACCAATATATCATATAAATACCCTATAAAAATGAATCTAAATATGGGCACAATACATCATTCATCAATCTAAAAAATGTAGTTCGTGCATTACATAAATCAAATGGAATGACCAACCATTTATACAAACCTTGCATTTTCTGGAAGGAAACATTCCAGGTGTCGTCTTCTTTGACACATACCTAGTGGTATCCTAATTTGAGATCCAACTTGGAGAAGTACTTGGCATGTTGTAATTGGTCTAACAAATTATCGATCCAGAGTAGAGGGTAACGATTCTTGAGTGTGATATTGTTCAAAGCTTTGTATTCAATACACATTCACCAAGTCTTATACTTATTGGGTATGATGATGATAGGTGACCCACAAGGTGAGGTGCTTGGTTGAATCACTCCATTGTCTAGTATTTGTTGTAACTGCTTCTTCACTTCATATTCTTCCATAATAGACTATATATACATCCCAATATTTAGTGATGGGGAGTTAGGAAACAACTATTTTTCATGCTCCAATTCCCTCTTAGGTGGAAGAACTTTAGGCTCCTAGAAAACTACTCTATATTCCTGAGAAAATGCCTCAAACTGTTGTTTCTACCTTTTAGTACATCCCTCTAGGGATGCCTTTACTCTTATCGATTCATCACCTAATTGATTCTCTCATAAGAAAATAAAAAAATATTTCTTACTTGAAATGATCAACTTTTTGGCTTGGTTAGCACTTGCCAGTGAGATATTTGATATACCTTTATGTGAATTGATAATGTAGGACTTCCCATCCTTGATTGGGAGGTATTGGTTTTATCCCACATGAATATTACATCCCTCATATACATGCAGGGGATTCCAAACATTACACCACACATGTAAAGGGGTACTATATCTAACTCCACTTTATTAAAAAAATATGCACTTAAACCAAATTTGATCTTATATTGTTTTGTGACCTTTATTTCTACATCCTTATTTACCCACCCTAACAGATATGGGATAGGATGATCATGAATCTCCAACCCAAGCTTGTTGACCAGATTAGTTGCTATGATATTGGATTGTGAAACGAAATTGAATAGAGCATATATCTTGGTCTTCTTGACCTGGATCTTAATGATATGGAATGATTTTTTCATCTATGTTTCTTCCCTGCGATGAAGGATACTCAGATTCACCTCCTTTCACACTAAAGGGTAGGAAATATTCTCATCCACAGTTGAGCTACTTTCTACCTAATTTCTTGAATATGTGGCTAGAAGGTTTTTCTTGTTGGTATCCTTCTTATGGTTCAACTATGGATGTATTTTTCAACACTTTTATTTAGTGTGACCATTGATATTGCAATGGTTATAGTGGTTACTTAGATATTTTCACTGATCTACAATGGATGTCATCTTCTTGTCTTTCCCTTTCCCTTTCCACTTCTTATTTCCTTCATTAGAAGCGTCTTGGTGCTCTTTTTGTTTGGAACCACTTGGCTATCCTTTCTTATGGCCTAAATTTTATAGATACTATGCTTGCACACATGCCTCATCTAGTGCCTTGGGATTGAAGGGAATCACTTTATTTTGCAAATGACTATATATATCCCCCAGATACTTGAGTAGTACATCTAGATTCTTGGGATAAATACCCAACATGATAGCCATGTTTTTGAATTTGGTGATGTTATCCTACACAATCTTACCTTCCCTTTGTCTTAAGTAATGACAATATATCCATTCGTCCTACACATACCATATAGGGTATAATTGTGACTTAATGAAGGTTTTGAAATGTTCAATTTTTTAGTTCGGACAAGCATCTCCACATTAGTTTTTGAACTTTGGAAATTCACTTTAATAATTTAATTATTAAAGTGAATGCCACTTTATAATTAATGGAGATTAATTAAATGGAATGCCTAAGTTTTTTTCATTAGTGAATTTAATTAATTAAATGAATCTTAGCCATTGATCTTGTTAGTCCTCAATTGTTCCAAGATGCTATTGGAATGATGTTGAGTCATCCAAGGGGATAAAACTCAAGATGAGTCTTAAAAACCATATGTGCAATAAAGGAATACTGTGCAAAATTTATTGGGTCTCTCTCTCTCTCTCTCTCTCTCTCTCTCTCTCTCTCTCTCTCTCTCTCTCTCTCTTAAATATCTCGTCCCTCAAACAATATCATCTAAGATGATAAAAACTCTCAACCTAAAGAGGAATATTTCCACTAGTGTTTCAGACAATTGAGATTTCAGGGTGAGTGAGTTGGTGGATTAGAAGAAAAACAAGATAAACACACAAGGCAATGTTGAGAATGAATCTTGTAGTTTATGTAAAAAGAATAGCATGTTGAGCAATTGCGAATTAAGAAATTCTAACAAATGTATATAGATCTATGAAAACATGCTTCAAAATATTTATACATCTTCATACATTCAAATACATGGAGGTACCCTCTGCAAATCATTTAAATGCATAAAGAAATGAAAATAAATGGTCATTTGTTAAGAGGAAATCACTTTTATTCCTTGATAAAACATCATATAGTCACATTGAATATGGTGCTTAATCTACTGCTTGAGATTTTGTTAATCAGATATGATACAAGAAGCCAAAATGGGAGAGGTGGATTTACAAGAAGACAAACACAAAAATAATAAGAGTTATAGACTAAAACATAACAGAGGGGATTAATCCATTGAGGCCTGTTGCCTTCACCATATGTCTGTGCTTGAGTTCTTTGATCAAACAACTTTGAGTATAAGGAACTCTTTAATTCCCCAAAGTGTCGACCCTAAAGATGAGCACCTCATCCCCTTTTTGTATATGTATTAATCATGAGAAAAGCATCCATTCGAACCAATATTTCTTCTTGAATTCGATACCACTTTTTAGTTCTTGATACCATATTTGGATTTATGAATTATTTTTACTAGATAAAAATTGTTTTTACTACCATAGTGAAAACCTACTGAGGTGTTGGTGAGGAAAAAAATGTTTTTATAATCGAGCTTCTATCTGGATTCTTCTAAGTGGCTCAAATGAATATGAATGTTTCACTGGATGTGTTTAACCTTTGAACAATTGAGGTCCTCGATTGAATGGAATAATGCTTAGTCGTTTCCTCTTAGCTACCACCACTCAATGATGAAAAGTTCCACTGACCATCTCTCTACACCCTATGTCTCAAGATTCGATGGGGAATTAGTCAGACAGTGCAATTGTGCCTTAGGATGGAACACATGATGTCCTACTTCTCTTACATCTGAGTCAATGTGAGCAGAGAGGAACCTTCCTGTCATTTTCAAAGACAAAAAATAAATATTCACACATATATATCCAGGATGGTTGATTGGTCTCTCCTGAGGGGAGAAACTGTGCGGGTGGGTCATCTTTAGTGACACTAGGAATTAGAGTAACTCACCTTTATAAGTTAAAGTACTTGCAGATTGGTCTCTTTTTCTTCTGAGGTTTTCTATTATAATTCCATGAAACATATTTGGGGAGGCCATTAGTGGGGAAAGAATGAATTTTTTGCATACGGTAGTGGTACCTTGAAATCTGAATCTTTCTCGGGTGTGCGTGTGTGGCCAATGATTCCCATCCTTCATCAACTACATGTAACAATATGATGATTGGTAATGATCTCCATACATGAGGCCATGTGTCTTGTTATAGGATGTCTAATCCCTCAACTGATTTGGTGCACCAATATTCACAACATAATCCACAACTATTAAAAACCTACCTTTTATGTGATTTGAGGCCACATGTCACCTTCCCTTTGGCTCAAGATTCTGAAAATTTGGGAAAGGCGTGAAATTTTGAGTGATGTCATTGCTAGTTTCAACATGGTACCACTGACACATGGAAATGTTATATTGGTCGATGTTGGCTCCTATGTGGTAGGGGGGCTACACATCACTGGGATCTAGGTGCTATTTTGTGTCCTTGGTGGGTCCCCTCATCTAGGTGGAAGCTGTGGATTTTACCTGGTGCATGCCCTGTTGGCATGCCACTCTGTCACTGGTCCATCTGAGTGTCCCAGTGGAGCACTAAGTCATCTCCATGTGTTACTAAGTTGGTGGACATGTACGTCCTTTGTATTGAAGGTGATTGGTGGTTTGGTCAAACCACAATACCACTGTTGCACCCTAGTGATGACCGTTTCCCCTTATGTTCTATTTTCAAGCGACAATATACATTAAGTGATGAATCTGAATTCAAACCATTGTCACATCGCTCGGGATCATTATCCTTCATGCATGTTCACAACTCAAAATTGATAGTAATCCATTGATCTTCCTCACTTGTATCCATCCAATGATTGGGACTCATAAATTTATTAACACTTAGTCTTAGTGCGTGGTCCTATGAAAAAATCCTCAGCTAGTGAATTGAGAATATTTTAGGCCATGATAGGCCTCATTTTGTATCCCAATAAGTGCCTGGATCTTGATTTAAGAGTTTAGGGTATGAAATGTCTTCCATTTCCTTCATTTTCCCCAAAATAAAATGGTCATTTCTATTAAGAATATCTGGAAGCTCACCCGTTTGTCACTAGCTCGCCCAAACTCTACCTTATAGCCTCAACAATATTCCCATTGATGACAAGACTGATTCTTGTACAAACATATGTCAAGTGAGGTGAGATTTAATCTCAACCATTGATCACTTTGGAGGTTAGGGTTTTGGATCAACTAGAGATTATAAAATGAAGCCAAGGTGAGAGGAGGAGAGACACAAAAGTAAGAAATTAGTGATTCATTTGAGTGGAGAAGGGAATTCACTCTACATATTTTTCTAAGGAGAAAAAATTTGCAACCAGTAAATTTTTTAGTAGGCTGTACCAAGCAAGGGGGAGGTCAAAATTGCTTTGGGCCATACAACACGTAAGAGTATCTAGAGAGGATGTATAGCCCGTGAATAAGGTTATATAGCCCACAGTAGGAAACCACAGGGGATGTACAACTTATGGATGGGTCGTACAACTAGGAGGGAAGTAGATAGGGACAACAAGGGGACAATGGGTTTCATCAGCATAAATCCACCCAAGTTTTTCTATTGTTTCTATTTTCTCTATGGGCCATTTTCTCGGTAAGGGAGCACTTGTATGATTGGATATTATTTTAATGAAGAGTAGATTTGAAGGCTAGAAATTTGTTGTGCATGTTTCATTATGATATTGTTTTCCATTTTTTTCTACTATTTGTTTGAGTTAATTATTTCAATAGTATAAATTATTCAATGAACTATAATTGAATTTTCAGTAAGGAAATTCACTAGGAAATAATTTATCTATGGATATAATTAGAAAATTAACAAGGTATCAGAGTTGCAACTCTGAAGGGAAGTCGATTTCATAATATTTTTGCAGATCTATAAATCGGGAGGGTAATTTCCACGTCAATTTGATCAGATCTAGAAACGGAAACAACGAGTCTCAGGTTATAATACCAGTTGGATGGAGCATCGAATTTTATCTCTGGGAAAGAAAGGATTACTTTTCTTATGAAGGATCATGAAATTTGGGAGATCGTGGAGAAGTTTGTTCCTCCATTGACATATGAAACTCAATTGGTGTCTCATGAGAAGAAGGACATAAAATCCTAGAGAGTGATCATGGATACTATGAAGGATCATTTGATCCCTCACATCACAGAGAACCAATTGCCTAGATAGATTTTCAATACTTTAGTATATTTATTCCAAAATGATAAATTGAACATGAAGATGATCTTGAGAAACAAGCTCAGATCCATACAGATGTCAATATATGAAAATGTTACCAAATACTTCATGATGGTCACCTAGACATGTGATCAAATTTCATCCATTGGGGAGAAACTGGATGATGTGAAACTAGTAAATTTGGCATTGATTGGGTTCACCAAGCCTTGGGAACCATTTGTAATGGGGATCTATGCTTAGGAGAAAATTCAATATTGGTAGAGGCTTTGGGATAATTACATTCAGGAAGAGACTTAGGAGGATTCCAAAGTGAGCTAGGATGGAGGTAGTGATGATAACCTAGCTGTTACACATTATTTTGGTCACTCTGGTGATGTCTCTACAAGTGATGTATTCAGGCTCCCACAAGGACTTTTTGCCTAAGAAAAGTGACTATTGTCTTCTTCCAAAAAACACATTTTTAAGATGAGTTCGTAGGCTGCCTATGTTATTGGGTGTGAAAATCCTTTATTCGCGTAGGCAACCCAAACTTAGGGTACAAACTATTCGCAATTTTCTCTATAGGTAGGGTGCGAACCTGTTTCAAAGCTTGGAAAAGAGAAGAGGTCATGAAGGTTCTAGAAGGGAATCTTCTAGAAAATGAGTTGGCATTCGCATAGTTGGCATCCTACTGACTTCTCAGATTTAGTGGGATCATCCTCATCCATTTAACCATCTCTACTTCTCCTATATATTGAAAGGTTTCTCATGGAAAAGGTTAAGCAAGATTGAATGAAGAATTGGTGAAATAATTGTGTGAAGAAACTTGCTTGGATAGAAGCTTGACGACTCTATTTGTCTATAAAGTTGTATTGGATCTTCTTCATGCAAATGTAGAATGAGTGTGTGTGTTGGAACCAAGGGTCAGTGAAAGGAAGCTTGCGACATCAAGGCGATCTGGTTGTATCTTCTACTTTCATTTAATATAATACAGCGGCATGTCCCTTTCCCATAAAATCACTCTTATTTTATTGCATAATTCCTTGATCATATGCATAGGTTGACATTGAATATACTTTGCCATCTTTCCTTTGGTTGGTTTGTGTTGTCTTGGACCTGATTTCACAAGAGCACCGAAGCGAAGCGGGAACAACAAAGACCTAAGGAAGCAATATAAAGGTATGTCACTCATTCCTTCTTAGTAGTAGATTCAATGACTGCAACTTAGAGAAAGAGTCATGTCCTGTCTTGTTTTGTTCTAGATCCAGGTGGATCTAGGGAGATCTGTTAGTGTCCCCACCTACCGATTTATCTGATAACAAAATTGGCGACTCCACTAGGGATACAACCCATTTTGGTGGTTTTTACCTGGCCATTTCCTCTTGACCTACCCTTTTTAATTCCCAATCAATCTTTGATTCTTGAGGAGATCCTCACAGACTCCCTAGATCCAGAAGTTCCCTCAAAAGTTCTGTCATTTTTCCAAAATTTGCTTGATTAAAAACCTTCTCGCACTGCACCTTTATGTAGCCAGCGAGAATCATTGAAGTTCGCACCCTAGTGTTTAGTTCAGTGTGAACTTCTCGCAACCTGCCTGTGCCTAGCCTATGAGAATCCTTAATTCTCGCACTGTACCCCACTGTCAGACTGTGAACTCACTTGTAAAAATTTTGGATTAAGTCTTTTGTGTCTTCAGATGCCCAGATTGGTTGGTGTGTGTGGAAAGAACTTCTCTGGCTAGTGATTGAATGTTTCTTGACTTCAAATCTCGCGAATGATTAGTTTTTGGGAATCAAAAACTCTTCTTGATCATTTTTTCTCAATTTTTGCCTCTTGACCTTTCCTCAACAAGGATATAATATCTAATTCTGAAATTCGAGTGCTTGTTTGGTCGGGAGCTTTTGATTGGATTAAAAGTTGAAGATTAATTGTCCTTTTCGATTACTTATTACTTGGAAAATTGTTACCCATGTGCATTTGAAGGGACTGGTCTTGTCAGTTTGTTATTTTTATTTTCATTGAAAGATTGATTTGGGTGTTTTCTATGTATTTCTTTTTCGTTGATTGCTTACTTTTTCTTAGTTCCATCCCTGTTGCTTGGTTTCTAATAAAAAATTTAAAATACTTTCTTTTTTTTAAGAAAACTTTTTGGCATTCAAGTATTGAAAGAGAACGAATAGGGAATTTGCATTGTTCATGATTGTTTGATATTACATTTCAGAGAACATCATACATCGTAGTTTACATTGTTCCAGAAAACTTCTCTTTCCCTCCTGTAAATAGGATTCATCGAACAAAATTTGTATCATTCATCCCTATTTACGCATTGTTGGGTCAGAGTCTCACACAACATCGGTTTCATTTTCGTCTCCTTTTTGCATAACAACAACCTTTAATAATATTGTGCAACTTTAAAATTTAACTAGTAACTTTTTCTAGGGCTCTTTTACACCAACATTAGCTAGGCTAGAGCTTTGGAATAGGCAATGAGACACACTCTCCAAAGCACAAAACACACAATAGTATCTTGTGATAAGGAGGGTCAAATTCCATTTGCATCATTTTATCCTAGGAAGCCCTTCTCACACAAGGGACAAACCTGAGGTTGCATTGAGATTGACAGAGTTACTCACCCTGCTTTGTTGATATTAGTGTAAAGATTGCATGTATTATGGGGGTCACTTGAAGGTATACCCACAATGATGAGTGGAATCCTCTCAAGCTTATTTCGGGCTAGATACCCTGTCCTTTCATGTTGATCAGACTGTCGACTGTTCCCCCAGGCATCATTGTTGTTGGTGGTAACCCTAGTAGTCTATCTTCTTAGGGTCTTACACAAGGTGACTGTGAAGGGGTAAGTCTTCACGATATCTAGAATCAACGTTGGCCAGACTCACTCGGGCTCCTTGGAGGATATACCGACGATTGTGTGTGGGAGCTTGCACCAGGGTGTAAGTCCGTTAAGCAGGTCATCATCGTAACTTTTCCACCTTGGCCCGTCCCATTCTTGTCTCGTCATCACGACGTTGGATTTCATCACCAACTAGTGACTTCAGAATTAGAAGGTCCTGTTTGCTTGGTTTTTCTTCCTAGATTTTATTAGCACGGGTTGTTTGTTTACCCAAGTTGGCCATAGAATTTCTTTCGTAAAATTCTAACTCAATCACAATTGACCCTCCACGTTGTTCACGTAGAATGCAAGGCCTACCCCCAGAAGATCTGGAAGGTTCTCAACCCTTTCCTACCAACTCACTGGAGGAATCTCCTCAACAGAGTGAAGTCCAATACGTTGCCACTCCACAAGTGGAAAGAACTAACTCTTTAGAGTGGTTCCGAATTACCAATTCTCGAGAGGACTTCCGACTTCCTCCTAACTCCGAGAGATGTATTGTTCGAGTGAATTCTTCCGGAGATATAGTTGTTCAGTCTTCTGGATTACCAACTGGACCTTTCATAGGACCTGAGGGTCAAGATCCTTTTTGGACTACTGGCATTTTTAGACGGGATCTCTTTGGCTCAGGAGAAGGCGTTGATATCACGGTCACACCTAAGCTGCCTAAAACATCTGATCCAGATGCAATACCTTTTACTACTGCCTATTATTTTCCTGGTACAGACGCTCTGCCGGCTAACCACATCTTGAATATCCCTCTAGAAATGGTCCATTACACAATGGTCCCAGAAACTATGAGTCCTCACACCGGGATTACAATGGCTATCCAAGCCCCCATTGGCACACTGCTTTTGCCTAGATTCACCCCAACACTTCCGCCCGGATATCATGCATTGAATGCTTCTATTCTCACTCCTACACAAATATCATCCGGGACTCCTGGCATTTCCACTCCTTCTGGGCAACATCTCATTCCCGGTTTCATTTCGACACTTCCTCGACCCCCTTTCAGAGGACCTCTTCCATCCTCTATCAGAGGCACTGACCCTAGTGGAACCATCCCATTTTTCACACCTAATTACCAGATTCCTGTAGGTGGACAATTTCACCAAGGAGGCCAAACCCAATCCCCTTTTGCAGGACAAATCCCAATTGGAACGCAACCCCCGATTGGAGGGAAACCCCCACCAACCCCTCCCTATGGACAAAACATACCTCCATCCTTGGCCCAGTATTGGAATTATCTTATTCAACATAATCCTCCCTCAACTGGGGGGCAACAACCTCAAGCTATCTCCTTCATACCCCCTAGTACAGGCCAACCATATCCAGGCACGTCCAATCCTATTTGGGGCTCGAACGCTCAACCCCACGCCCCTGTTCAAGGGTACAACCCTATGAATTACTTGCCTCCAAACCAACAACCGAATCTGCCCAGATCTTTGCATTATATGCAAACTGCTTATGGTCCCACTAGTCTATCAATGGGACTCCCTCCCCAAAGTCACTAGTACCCACATGTGAATAGACAGTTACCCTTCTTAGCCACCCTGGACCTCCCTGATCTGTCGAGAATTTTAAATGATCCGATCCATCACTCTCCTCAATGGCCCACCATACCGGCCAAACTACCATCCAACATCTCTAAATTCGATGGTAAACTGAGAGAGGACCCGAACAATCATGTAATGACTTTTCACCTTTGGTGCTCATCCAACTCCTTGATGGATGACTCTATTCATTTATGCCTTTTTCAGCGAACCCTCACAGGTTTCACCGCGAAGTGGTATATAGAATTACCATGAGGCTTCTTCACCTAATTCAACACCCTCGCTATGGATTTCCTCACCCACTACCAGTTATCGATCCATTATGAAATGGGAACCGAAAATTTGAGTTATTTCAAACAAACCAAAGCCACTCATATCTCTGATCACATTCATGAGTGGCGATAGAGACAACGTCTCATCAAACTCAAACTTCCCGATCAGTTGCTGGAAGAGTGGTTCATGAAATCATTTGTGAATGACATCGCTCATGACATCGCCATGGGTGGAGTTGTCACAAAAGAATAGGAAATCAGTCGTGCTCAATACCTCGACCTCGTTTACTCACAAATGGGTACTCTTTACGACTTACTCCCTGACGCACCTCGACCTTCTACTTACGCTACTTCAACTACTCCTGCTGCTTCTCATGTAGCTGACAGTGTGATTGGCACTTTCCATGCCCAACCTCATTCCCTCCAAACCTATAGAAACAACCCCAAATCCATTTCTTCTAATGTTCAAAATGCTTTGTCTCCTACCCCTCCCACCGGCAAGACTTCTGAGGTGAACTCTGTTCAATCTGCCGCCGCCGGTAAAAATAAATCCAAAAAATGAAAGGGTAAGAATAAGGAGGATACAAATAATACACAATTTGAGAAAACCAAAACACCACCTGTTGACGATAAGGATAAGCGCAAACCCCGATACCCTTGTCTTATTTGTGGTGATGATCACTACACTAAGGATTGTCCACGACAAGCCGAGGTTACTAAGTTCCTTCAAGGGACCCCAAAACTCCCCACTCTAGCCGTGTTGTCACAACCCTTCCCTTATCAAAAACAGGTCCAATTGGTCATTCATGACCAACCTTCCCCCTCCAATACATACTATGTCTTAATGTGAACAGGTGATTCAAAGAAGAATGACATCACACTTACCACTCGAGCCAAAGATTATTCTTCCTCCAAAGAGAAGGTTGATGCAATACCTCCTTCATTGGTCCAACCATCTCACATGACTCCACCTACCAACAATCCTCTTCATCTCGAATGACCAAGCCTAGATACAGTTCTTCGCCCTCCCCCAAAGGGTGTTGTTCGAAAATCTGCTTTCAATCCTCATGCTCGTGCTGCCCAGAACTACAGTATTGTCAAAGATCTGGCCCAAGCTCCGTCCACAATGTCAGCCCTCGAAGTCCTTCAGAGTTGTCCTATACAATGGAAGGCACTATTGAAATCTATTGGTGGAATCACCCCTATGGATAGAAATTCAATAATTTTTTACTTGGAAGATCACAGTCCAAGGTTACCCCCTCAACTAGCATTCCAAATACAAGTTATTGTCTCCAACAAAAACATTTGTAGAACAGTTATTGATGAGGGTGCCTTGATGTGTGTCATGTCTATTACCTGCTGGAAAGCCATCGACTCTCCTCCTGTGACTGAATCCCACAACATTCTCAAAGCCTTCAATGGCTCTGGTTTTAAGCCTTACGGTGTCCTCTCTTCGTTGCCTATTACGTTAGAAGGCAAAACGGTCAACATTGAAGTGGAGGTCTTTGATGCTCCTCTCGATTACAACCTTCTACTTGGCCATAGCTGGATCGATTCCATGTGTGTAGTTGTGTCCACTCTTTTCCATGTCGTGCGTTTCCCACATCAAGGAAAAGGGGTCCCATTTGAAGGGAGGAAAATCATAGTAAAGAAACTATACCCGATTGAGCATTCCCTTTTTCCCAACCTTTAGCCATCCTTGTGCAAAGAGAAGTATAGAGAAAAGCAGTTGGAAGACAGTGGAAGAAGATCCCAGGACTAGGATCGAGGAGTAGTAGCTGACTTTTTCATTGTAAGGTATCATTGTGAAGTTAATAAAAGAATTGTTTTTCCCGTCCCGCCATATGAGATTGTCATTATTGGAAGATTGATTGCACCATTGATTAAATCTCTAACCCATTAGTTCATAGATCAAATGCATGTGGAGTTATTTGTTTGTCTTTTGTGAATGCAGGTCAACATTGGGAGTAGAGTTTCCATCAAAGAACGACCAAGCGCAAAAAGGGATCAGCATCAAACACGAAAAATAAGGTATGTCGACTTAATCTCTCGAGCCTTGTATTTACATATGAGTAATGGGGGTTTAGGCATGGGATGATGGAAAAAGGTAAAATCTTTATGTCATTTATGCATGCATGATAAAACCCTTAGTGCTAGTCCATAGGAGGGATTTCCCACCCACAATAGAATTGGCGACCATACTGGGGATCTCTAGGGTTTCTGGGAATGTTGTTTCTTCGGTATTTTAAGAACTGGTTTCATTCTTTGTTTTTAAAGTTTCTGCAAAAGTTTGAGCTTACAGAGTTTCTGGTCTTCCATACCAGTTATCTCTGTTTCTTTTCTTGAATGCATTTTTGAGACCCATAGAGGTACACGCGGCATGTATAAGGTCTAGACGCGTGTACTCGTGCCCTACCTTCCCACAGCCTGCGTGTACACGCTAGTTGAGGAAGTGTCAATCACGTGTATGATTCCATAAAATTTCTTTTAGGGAGGCAGTCATCCTCTCCCCTGATAGAAATAATCCTTCTCAGGAGTTTTCTGGAACTCTTTCTAGTCTTTGTTGTTTGCAGTCTATAGCTTAGGTTTCACCTTAGATTGGTTTGTTCTATGAAGTTTTCCTCGAATCGTTTATTTTTCTGTTAAAGTAAGTGTCTAAGTCTTTAAGAGAGCCTGGTTCTCAGTACCAGTAGTATCTTCCTGGACTTGATTTCTTGGCCTTTCATTTGTCTTAGAGTTTCAAAGATATAGACGGTCTATATAAGGCCTGCATACGTGTACACGCGCCCTGACTTTACACAGCTCGCGTGCACACGCTTGCTGTTGAACTGTCAACAATGTGCCTGTGGACAAATTTTTTGTTTAGGGTGAGGAAATCATCCTTTCCTTCGACAAGAGTTATACCTCTCAGGTTTGTGGGTCTCTGTCATAGTGGTCAGTAACTTAGGTTTGATCACAGCAATAGCTTTCTTTTTCATTAAGAAGTTTTCCTCAAAATTTTCTTTTTATAGGGGTTTTAGACAAGTGTGAGAGTCCAGTTTTAATTTTCTTGTGTGTTATTTTTAAAGTGACTCTTTGTGATCTACGCTTAGGATAGAAGATTTCTTGGTCTTTACTTGTTGATATTTTTCCTTTTTTCTTTGTGAGCATTCAAATAAAAAAATAAAAAAATTATTTCTTTGTTTGGTTAAATAGTGTTGGTTTGCGAGTGAAATCCTTCTTTGAGTTTGTTGTTCAAAGATCTTAGAAAATTTTTACTTCGAAAAGTTGTTTAAGATTTGAGTCAAGAAGAAGTTAATTTGGTTCCAGCTTTCTGTTTATTTTTGTTTCGTCTTTCCAACATCACTAGTTTCACTTTCATAACCATTGACTTAAGACAAGCCATAAAATTTAACACTAAAATCTAAAATTCATTAGAATTTTTATGTTTGTAGGGTCAACCAACTAGTTTCGGGTTAGGGCCTTGAATTAGGTTGGAGAGGAAACTCTTCAAGGCCATTAAATCAAACATTGGAGTCTAAGTTAAGGAGTGTCCAAGTCCAGTATCATGAAATTTATCCAGGACCCCCCTCTAACACAGGGGCTAATCATGAGGTTGTGTGTGGAAAGGTAGCGGAGATAACCCCTCCAAAGTTGGCCCAATCGTAGTGGAGAACACATATAGAGGGCTTGTCTTGGGATTCCGTCGATTGCATTTTCCATGGAGCTTCGTGGGTCTCAAATCTGTTCGAGGTCCTCAGTTGTCTTCCAGACCACTTTGCTTCGATACCCTTTATATGTTTTGGGCTCGATACCAGGCTCATTGTGGTCTACCCAACTGTTGACTATACCCGCATGGTGATTGTTCACGCGATGGCAACCTAGTTGCCTATCTTTTTTAGAGACATACACAGGTGACTGCGGGGGTATACCACGGTACCTAGGATAGACATCGGGCCACGCTTTGTAGAGTATTCCTGGAGGGTGCTTCCGTGTTCGAGTTGCACTTGCACCGGTAAGTTTCTCTAGTGTTGGTTTTTGTAACTGTTCTTCCAACTAGTTTAGTGTTTGCTTGTTTTATCTTGGAGGGACTTTTTCTAGTGTGTGTTTTTTTTTTTGAACAAATAGAAAGCCCTAGTGTGTCTTTGATATTCTCACACAGTGGAGGATCACGAGCTCCACCGGTCACGAAGGCTTATGGACCTATCACTGGTTACACTGGAGCCACCTCCACCACCACTAAGGAAAAAGCTAGACCAACAAGGGTATTTTGAAGCGACCAGGTCATAGGAAACTGTACCCGACCAACATCCGGAGGAAACAATCATTTTAGACCTTGGAGCGAAAGCCCTTAGTCTATTCGAAACTCCAACCACTAATATTTCGGCACCCATCATCGTACAGATTCATCCTTACGAGTGCCAGACAGTGTCGAACGTAGCAATGGAAACAAATGTTGCCACTTCTTCTGGGAATTCTTCAATTACCACTACGGTTATCACCATAGGGGGTATTCCACCTCCTAACCCACTGTCGCCAGTCCGAGCCACCATGGTCTTGACCGCCTCTACCTTGAGCAGTGGTCCAATCCATTCTATGGCGGTGGCCACTGCCCCTTTCACACAGTGTGCGATAGGCCCTCCGTTCTCATACATGATGTCTAGCTCAGGTACAAGTCCTGTAATTTCCTACTTCACTTTATAGACTTTAGTTCTGGGGGTAGGGATCTCTAATTCTCCTCTGCAAAGAAACATGGGGGGCACTTTAGCTCCTTTTAACGCTTTCCCTTATGGGGGAGGTCACATACCTCCTTCTTCCCCTTCGCTCGGTGGCACCCACTAGCAATCTGTCGGGCCACCCACACACCATAGTTTATTTGGAGTAGGGAGTCAAGGACCACCTTCTCATAACATGACGATAGGTTCGACACCATTTTCTTTGTTCGATGTGTTTGGTAACAACGTTTTCTCGCCAGCCGCTTTCCCGATTGGGGGAAACCCCTATTACGGACAACCTATTCCTATGCAGGGTACTATTCCTGCACATGGGGAAAACCTAGGAACTTCTTCCACATCAGGACCTTGGAATTCTTGGCAGGAATCAGTTCCCTCGTTAGGAATGCCGATCTGGGGCAGTTCTTTTCACAACCAATGGAACCCCGGACAAGGTGCTATGCCTATTCCCATGGGATTGGCATGGGGAAACCCTTCCCAAAGTCCTCCAAATGTAATGCAGGCCCAACCATATACATCCTATTTTGGGAATCAGTCGATGATGTCTCCTCACACACAGAATCTGTACACTGGTCATGGCCATGGTTTCTACCAGAACCCCAGCCAACAACCCAACTTTTCCTGGCAACCTGGTGCGAGTCAAACTCCAGGTCCCTTTTTCCATGGTTATCACCAACAACCCAAACTACCTTTCCTAGCAACCTTGCATTTTCCATACTTAACAAGGTTGTTGAATGACCCTATCTGTCACGATCTGCATTGGCCCCCAATGCCGACAAATTTTCCTTCGGACATATCAAAGTTCGAAGCCAAACCTAACGAAGATCCAAGAGATCATGTGACTACTTTTCACCTTTGGTGCTCGTCTAACTCGTTGAAAGACGACTCCGTACAGTTTCGATTGTTTCAACGTACTCTCATTAGGAGTGCCGCAAAATGGTACATTGAGCTCGACCGCTCAAGATACTCTTCCTTCAGTGAATTGGCAATGGATTTCCTAAACCATTTCCAATTACCTGTGAGATATGACGTTGGCACAGAATTGCTGGCCAATTTCAAAAAGACAAAAGTGGACCATATCTCTGATCACATCCGAGAATGGAGATGCCGGAAGAGTTTAATTAAGGTGCCAGTCCCACCATCATTCTTGATCGAGTGGTTCCTTAAGTCTTTGGTCCCACAGTTATCCAAAGACGCCGCGACGTCGAGAGTGTTTTTCGAAGAAGATTCCATCATGAGATCTCAACATCTTGAGCTAATCTACTCTTAGTTCGGTTTATTATATGAGATCTTGCCAGATGCACCACGTTCAATACTTGATAAAACCAAACAGAGAGCTAGACCACATGCCAATGGTATTGTTGGTTCAGCACAAACAAAGCCCGCTGAACAACTGGCGAAGCAATTGCAGCAATTGTCTATACAACATACAACAGCCAGCCAAACTACTATTTTGGCTGCTCCCCCTACCCAAACGTCAGATGTACAGACAGTGCAATCGAAAAATCTAAAGGCCACCCAACAGCCTGATGGAAAGAAAAAACAATGAAAGAAGGGTAAGGGGGATAAGAAACCCACTAATAATGCTAGTGGGGGAAACACTGAGAAACGAAAGGCAAGGTATCTGTGCAACCTGTGCACGGAAGACCACCTGACCCACCAATGTCCTCGGCTTGCAGAGGCCCAAAATTTTGTGACACAACAACAGCCTGTCATGTTAACCAATCCATTTCAACATTTGCAAAACCTAACCCAAGCCTCTGCAAGCATGGAAAGGGGCAGTCAAGGACCCTCTCCGTCTTCGAATAATTCTACGTCCGCGAATGTGTATATGATGAAGGGTGATGCTTTTATATCGACTAGAGAACATGACTACAGTAAACCAAGCACTTCTGAGAAGGAAAAAGAAGCTGAAATCCCATCTCTTCTTCTCCATATCGAGAGGAATTTGGGCGAAACAATGACACACATCCCAAAAGGTGTGTTCAAGAAAGCTTCTCACAACCTAAATGCAAGGGCCTCCCAAAACTATTCTGTGGTGGAGGATTTTTCTCAAACCCCTTGTGCGATGTCTGCTTTGGAGGTCCTTCAAATCTTCCCTTCCCAGAGGAAAGCTTTGTTATCCGCTTTAGGATCTACCGAGACTTGTAATCCAGGTACAATCATGTTGTATACAACTGACCTAAAACCTCATATGCCTTACCACATAGAGTTTCAGATAGTAGTTGCTTACCCCACGAAAACTTTTACTCGAAACATTTTCCGCACAGTGGTTGATGAGGACACCTCGACATGCATCATGTCGTTCGCATGTTGGAAGGCCATTGGCCAACCCGTTTTGTCTCCATCACCTACTCTTCTCACTGCTTTCGACGGTCGTTCGTTCCGACCACATGGCATCATTCCCTCTTTCCTCGTGCAGTTAGGAGGGAAGACCGTGTGCGTCGAGGTAGAAGTAGTCGATGCATCCCTCGACTACAATCTCTTGTTAGGAAGGAGTTGGAATTATGCCATGCAAGCAGTGGTTGCTACAGTTTTCTAGGTCTTGTTGTTTCCACTTGAGGACCGGATTGTGACCATTGATCAATTGTCTTTCTCAAGACCTAACCCTTCATTGGGGGCATCCGCGGTCCTGACGATTGATAATCCCCAACTGGGCATAGTCAACATAGGGGTTGGTTTGTGACCGTCTTTGATGGGTACCTTCGATTACCCACCCCCTCAAGGCAATGCCAAGTTCATATCAGACCACCATAAGGTTGAGATTTTCCAAGTTTCGTCATTTCGCATGACTTACTTCAATGATCCATGGATACTTCCTTCCCCATCGGCCATGATGGAAGGGACAGGTCACCCTAGCATGCCCATGCCCTTGTCCACAACTGAAGTAGTGTACTCTTTAGTCTAGCAAGCTTCGGTCGACACCGATCTAACTCCTGCACAAGAGTTAGATCTGATTCTAGAGCCTATTTTGGCTCAAGGTTCTCTCGTTGATACCAATTTGTTAGACTTACTCTTGCCCTCCGACGAAGTAATAATTGAAGCAATGACTAGTCCGGACAAACCCTGGGATGATATCCATCATAGATCATACTTCCTCCCAGAGTTAAGAAGAATCGAAGCAGGAGAATTCACCTTGATTATGACTGGAGATAGGTCTTGTCCTATTAATCCCTTAGCTACACATGAGGTTTATGCTGAGAGTAATATGGGAACTATCGCTGAAACCATACCGATTGATATCTCCAGAACCCCTGGCGTCATGGAGAATGTTTTCATCGGAGCTGATTGTTCCCCTAAAGAGATTCAAATCTACACAGATCTTTTTAAAGATTTCTGCGACATTTTTGCCTGGTCTTACGAGGAAATGCTAGGCATTGATCCAAAAATAGTCGAACATGAAATCACAACTTAACTTGATGCCAAGCCAGTTCGGCAAAAGATTTGTCCAGTTAACCCCAGGAATGCAGCAACCATTAAGGTTGAAGTCGAGAAACTGCTCAAAGCCAGTTTTATCTATCCTATCCATTTGACCCAATGGGTGTCAAATACTATGTCGGTCAACAAGAAACAGGGCACGATTCACGTATGTATGGACTTCCGTGATTTGAACAAGGCCTGTCCAAAAGATAATTTTCCCACACCATTCATTGACTAGATAATTGATGAATGTGCAGGTTGCGAGGCCTTTTATTTCATGGATGGTTTTTCAGGATATAATCAGATACAAATCAAGCTCGAAGACCAACAAAAAACTACATTCATTTGTCCATGGGGTACATTTGCCTATTGTAAGATGCCTTTTGGTCTCAAAAATGTTGGAGCTACCTTCCAGCGGGCCATGTCTTTTTCTTTCCATGATCTCAAGCATATAGTTGAGGCCTATTTAGATGATTTAGCATCTTGATCTCGCAAGAGAACAGATCATCCCACACACCTCCGACTTATCTTTGAGCGATGTCGCTACTTTCGGATTCGCTTGAATCCAAACAAGTGCAACTTTTGCGTAACATCAAGACGTTTGTTAGGTTTCATAGTGTCAACAACAGGGATCATGGTCGATCCTCTTAAGGTTGAGGCAATAGTTCATTTGCCTCCCCCACGCACAGTCCTTCAACTTCAGAGTCTACAGGGCAAGGCGAACTTTTTTAGGCATTTCATCGCCAACTACGCCGAGATCAAGAAGGTATTTATGCACTTACTGAAAAAATATGTTCCTTTTCATTGGGACGATGCCGCTCAACACTCCTTCGAAGCATTGAAACATGCCCTCACAACTGCCCCTCTGCTTCGGTCACCCAACTATAACAAATATTTCTTATTATACTTGGCTGCAACAGAGTCAACCATCGGCATGGTCTTAGTTCAGGAAGATGATTTGCTCTCAGAATATGTGATATATTACCTGAGCCGAGGCCTCGTCGGATCGGAACTCAATTATTCTCATATCGAAAAACTTGCATTGGTAGCAGTCCATGTTGTTCAACGGTTCCGTCATTATGTTCTATTTCGCAAGACCACCATCATTTCCATTGTGAATCCATTTCAATACGTGTTGACACGAAGGGTAATAGGCGGAAAGATTAGTATATGGATAGTCATCCTCCAGGAATTTGACTTAGATTTCATTTCGGTGAAATCCAAAAATTCACTGGTCTGCGCAGAACTTATTTTGGAATTTCCGGTTGAGTCAGGTGATGTTATGCCCGAAGAATCGCCTATCAAAGAAGATATGTTTTTAATTGCATCTTCGGATCCCTGGTACAGAGATATACTTGTCTATCTCCAGACTTTGAAGTACCCCACCTTTGCTTCTCGTGATGAGCGTCCCCGTATACACCATCAGGCTAAGAATTATCTCATACTCGACGATACATTGTATCGAAGAGGTGTAGATTGCATCCTGTGTCGATGTCTCACTCATGAAGAAGCAGTTATCGTGCTTAATGATTTCCATACCAGAGCATGTGGCGGTCATTTTTCTGGGTTGGCAACAACCCAAAAAATTTTACGAGTAGGTTACTTCTGGCCAACACTAATCAAAGATTGTATCAAATCAGTCAAGAAGTGCCACCAATGTCATATCTTCTCTCGGAAGATGAGGGCAAATCCCGCTCCCATGTTTCCTGTCATCATAGTTTATCCCTTCACCAAGTGGGGGATTGATTACACTACATGCATCCCTCCTTCAGCAAGGGGGCACTGTTATATCATTGTAGTTGTAGACTACTTCACGAAGTGGGTCGAAGCTATGCCAACGTTTAAATATGATGGAGAGACTGCAACTCTCTTTTTATTTAACCGGATAATAGTAAGGTTCGACATCCCGAGAGAGATTGTCACTGACCATGGCAGTCACTTTCAGAACCAAATGATGACCGAATTAACATCAAATCTTGGGTTGCGGCAAGAATATTCTTCACCCTAATACCCCCAAGCAAATGGTTAGGTGGAAGATGTAAATAAATCTCTTAAGACCATCCTATAGAGAACGATCAAATCAGCCAAGTCAAATTGGCATTTGATGTTATACTCGACATTATGGGCTTACCGAACGTCTGTTAAGACTGCAACCAGTTTCTCACCTTTTCAACTCATTTACGGGCTGGAAGAAGTCTTGCCTATAGAATGTGAGATCACGTCCCTAAAATTGGCAGTACATTTATTGCCAGACACTTCTCCACTTGAAGAACGATTATTATACCTTGAGCGGCTCAATGAGCAACGTCATGATGCAGCCCTAGCCAACGAGGCTCACAAACAAAATGTCAAGTGTCAGTATAATCGGTCTGTTCGTCCTCGGATTTTCTCTTAAGGTGACCTTGTCCTGGTCTATGACCAAGATAAGGACCCTCTAGGGGCATGCAAATTCAAACCCATGTGGTTTAGACCTTTCATCATAAAATAGGTTCTTAAAAAGGGCGCTTATCGTCTGGTTGAATTTGAGGGAAATGCTTTGGCGAAGCCTAGAAATGGGCTCTACCTCAAGAAATATTACTCATAGGTAGAAAACCTTGGGTAACTTTTTGTAACATATGTATAGTCTTTGTACTATTACTTTCTGGTTGCTTTTAGTATTATGGACATGTCATTTTTAATGTTATCTTTTGTCACCGTGGTAGATGTCAAGTGAATCAGAGGTGTTCATTGGGTATGCAGACGGTGCTAGCTGGCACACTCGGAGGCTCGCCTCCACAACTTGGGTAATTTTTACACCTAAGGGCCAGTTGTTATCTTCAGGAGGTATATGTTTAGGCGACACCACAAACAATGTTGCCAAGTATAATGCAGTTATTGAGTTGCTTCGTGATGCCCTATAATTTAGTATCTCTCATCTCCGGGTCTATTTAGATGCTCAGTTGGTTGTGTCTCAGTTAAATAGAGTCTACCGTGTTCATGATCCAACTTTACACCGACAATTCCTTAGGGTACGTCTCTTAGAACGAAGCTTTAATTATATTACATATTTTCATGTTCCTAGGAGATTAAACCAAGTTACAAATACTCTAGCTAATCAAATTTTAGACTGGCATATCACACACATATAAAAAGACATACACATAAACATGTAAATACATTTTTAAAGGAAAATATGATCCATAAGACACAAAAAGACATAAAAATCCATATATATTATCATAATCACCAGAGTACATAGGTGGATGCAAGCGCCTCAAAAAGTATGACCAGTAACGAGTCATGGGGTTTATTCCCTCAAAACATATATACAAGTGGAGCTATCAAAGTCTAGACTAACTAAGGTCAGGGCCTGTGGGCCCTGTTGTAATAATCAACAGCGTTTGCTAAACGCTGAAATAGTTGGACCCATGTCCGTGGTGCCCCCACTACATGAGGTTGCATAGATGGTGGCAGATCCTCAATCTTTGCCATGGGGATGGTGCGAGTGAGTGAGGTAAAATTTCGCTCAACTCATCTCAAAACCCTCTCATCCTCACCGGCTGGAAGCTCTCCTGTTGTTGTTGGTCCCCCTACGGCGGTAGGTGTGACCCCTGGCCAAGGACGACGCATGTTCCTTGCATAATCTACAGGTCACGAGGGTCCCACATCTGCACACAATAGACACATATTTATCAAATACTCTGGTATTAAAAAATGTTATATATAAAAAAAACAACATAAAAACTATATATGTTTCACAAAAAAAAAATGATGCAAACTTACCCATCTCTCCTCGCTCCTCGCCTGGAGGTACAGGGATCTCAAGATCTCTTGAGAAATCAATCCCAACATAAGGATAATCCTCTATGGCTGGGATCTGCTACGACAACCAAGAAAATAAGTCATCATCAAAGGACTCATTGGTCCTTCCACCACCCTATCGTGGCAACAACACTGCCCATCTGCAAACCACAGGAAGAGAGGCCTGATGTCCTCATACCACCACTTGAGGACTGAAACTAGGAATTGTTTCAAAGAAGAAAGAGCATAGAATCGTCCCGAACTCGAAGTTCCTTTGCATTCGCAACCGACAATCTGTCAGTTGCCTCTTAATACAATCCAGCAGTGTAGTGCTCCAGTCAAATATCTATGCATTTAAGCACTGGACTGCACAGTTCATCTGTGCATGGGACGCCTAATGTAGAGCCGCAGAACCAGTCATCCACCCAATAAGCAACACAATCGCTCGCAGTGATAAATTGGTGATCCTGCTTATTGGCACCTGCGAGCTTGAGCGGTCTGTACCCGCCTCACAATGAAGTCTTATCAGTTCCGATATATTGTGAGGCCCAGCAGGAAATGTCTGAAAATTGATTGATTCCCCTCTTCTGGACAAGCTAGTCAAAAAGTATATATCCTCTGTAGTGGGCACCAGTGACTGCCCCTCTAACATAAAATCTTCTGCGTCATGGTGCCAATATTCAACCAAGGCATTCAGTAGCCTAGGTTGTGCTCTCATGAAAGAACACAGAAAGAACTTGAGCAAGACACATTGCATTAACGCCACCACAGCGTTAGGGTCTTTCCAAACTAGTGCGTTAATATCTTCGTTCTCTCGTTCTCTCCATTGCACATACATCCTGCACATGGGAAAATTTTTAGAGGGTTAGGCCTTGCTTTTTAAACCTTTTTTTGCACTCATTGGAGGGTCCACGTAGGTTGTTTTGATGACAGTCACATGTACACATGCTATGACATCAGACAGAGCGAGTGTACATGTGGGATGTCATAAGACAACCCACGTGGCCCTAGGGCCGACCTTTTAGAGGTCGTCTCCCCCCCCAAAAAACCAAATTAAATGCATATATAAAGAATTAAAAGGAAAAAGGAGGTAGTTTATACTTACTTGGTCCAGGCGGATGGTCGTTTCGTCCACTGCAGCTCCCAGAATCACCACTTTTACCAAAGGGGGTTTTTTGTGCCAGAGTCAATTTCTAAATCAACAATGGTAATAATGAGCTGCCAGCTTCTATTTATAGACTTTTTGGCCCCTTTTTGTCACTTTTTTGGCCCCCTTATCATTTTCTCTAAATTGAAAACCATTTAGAGTGATTCAAGAGTTTCTATGGAAAGTTACGTTCAGGTATCATGACTTTTTTTTGGAGTTTTGGGTCACTTTTGACGGTCCGTGGGGAAAAATCTCAGATGGTCAACTTGAGCATATAAGGTAGGTTTCCACCCCTACTTTTGTATCTCGTTGTCTTTATCCCTTTTACATAGGAACGATCCCATTAGGTTGCGACACAGAACCATCATTGCTACTTTAGAAGTGTCACGATTTGGTGGTAGAGCTTGCTGGAACATGGATGCCCTAGGTAGATCCTGGCTGCATTATGGTGTCCATGTTGTCACTAATGACTGTAGGCTCGAGAGTCCTTTTAGTTTTTCCTAATTACAAGTTTGAGCCTCATTTGCATGACTCTTTATCACTCTTGACCTCATCCTCGGGACTCCCAAAACATAATGGGTCTTCTTTTAAGCCCTTTTTAGACCCTCTAAACATGAAAATATTGTCGAGTGATATTGTGGCCTTTCATGCTCGTTAAACTGAAATTTGAAGTCACGTCTGTTCGGCGGTAGTTTACCCATTTTTTGATCCGGAATGTCAACTGTACAAACAAAGGTATACTCTAGGGGCCTCGGTTCTCTAGAAGAGTATTCTCAGGTATGATTTTAACCTTTTTTCGGGCCTGAGGGACTAAATTTACAAAAAAGGAACCCCCATGGAGTCCATAGTTAAGCTCTTTTCAGACTCCCTAAAATTGAAAAGATTGTCGAGTGACCTTATTCTTTCACACTCGTTAAACTGGTCCAGAAGAACATTCATGATGGAGTCCATAGTTAAGCTTTTTTTAGACTCCTTAAAATTGTCAAGTGATCTTGTCTTTATCACACTCATTAAAATGGTTTTGAATAGATGTCTTGTCGGTGCTAGTTAACCCCTTTTTCGAACCAACTAGACTACCTTCGAAAAAGGTACCCCTTTGGAGTCTCCTTTTACGTTTTTTTAGACTCTCTAAATATGAAAAACCACCGATATTACCTTCTCTGGAATCGTTAAAATTACATCGAAGGGCGTTACCATTGTGTGTTTTGTTAACCGAGTTTGCATACCTATGTCTTTGGCCTAATGCCGGGTCCATGTTTCTCTCAAATGAACCATCTGAAGCATGCCTTATACGCAAGCCCTTTAGCACTTTTCCTCTGCGTCCTGACACCTTTGGCCCCAGGAGGGATTTTTCTCGAGTGTCCTTACTTTGAACATCATTCTTGTCCTTGCACCTCGAACTTGTATGTTTGCAACACTCATCCCTCCTTTGTAACATAATATTATTTTATTCCTTTTCCAAAATTATTGAAAAAGACCAAAAAAAAAAAAAATTTTTATTTGGTAGCACAATGAGTCTCCCTTGGACAAAGCACATCCTTCCATTTGTTAGTCAAGCTCTAGGATTTAATATGACCTTAGGAAGATGTTCTCGCTACATAGAGTTGTGTCCTTCTCTATTTGGTTATTCTTCCAAACATATGGAGAGTTTGCATTGCCTCTTGCATCGTGAACTTATGTCAATGCCATGTTGCCTAAGTCTCATCATTTTTCATGCTATTGTCCAAGGGAAGTTTTTACCCAGATTTAGTCGGACCCTCTGCAGTTTGTCTCTTGCCCGCATGCCCGACCATCCTGAAAGTCCAATCAAGTCTTCGTTCGAAATCAATAAAGCCTCCAGTCTGATCATCAAGATCCTCTAGTCCATGACCGACGAGTCGTCGAAGACCTCTAGGTAGTGAATTCGTACACTCATATTACACTCCTACCTGAGTTTCGAAGATTTTGAATTTGATGCTCGAGCTCTGAAGACATCATCTCCAGCCATCAGGCCTTATCAGCTTCCAGAAGATGGATACTATACATGTATCTCTTTTTTTTATTTCGAGATGTAGCTCCACTGTGTATTGCTCCCAGCTACACTTTATATAGTTATATGACATGGATCTATAGTGTATTTGATTGGTATCCATGATTTTATCCCGAGCATGGGTATGCCCGCCTCGGTGAGACAATTGTTATTTTGCATATGGCACCTCCTGATTTCTGGTTTTTGGGCTCACTTGTTTGGTACGTTGGTGAAGATTGATAATGTATTTCGGCCATCAAATGCTCTTCTGACCTCACACATTAGGGGGCATCTATTATAACCCTAATTTGCACTAGACATGCTTACCTGGCATCAGGCCATTTCATATTCCTTCTTTGCCAAAACACTATTGAACAACTCTTCTTAAAAACCCGTTTTATAAAGGCTCATGCACCCTGCTCCATTACTGCATGCGTGTACACGCTAGCTGACCCAAGACATCCCACGTGTACCTACAAAAGCATGAAAAAATGAAAGTTGTTGACGGAACACACAGCTTTGGGTAAGTTAACTAAACCTTTCGACCATGCATGTCCAGTCATTCGACCAAATACCTAGCTCCTTCTAACCTATAAAAGAAGGGGTAGGGGTCCCATTTGAAGGGAGGAAAATCATAGTAAAGAAACTATACCCGATTGAGCATTCCCTTTGTCCCAACCTTTAGCTATCCTTGTGCAAAGAGAAGTATAGAGAAAAGCAGTTGGAAGACAGTGGAAGAAGAGCCTAGGACCAGGATCGAGGAGCAGTAGCCAACTTTATCATTGTAAGGTATCATTGTGAAGTTAATAAAAGAATTGCTTTTCCCGTCCCGCCATATGAGATTGTCATTATTGGAAGATTGATTGCACCATTGATTAAATATCTAACCCATTAGTTCATAGATCAAATGCATGTGGAGTTCTTTGTTTGTCTTTTGTGAATGCAAGTCAACATTGGGAGGAGAGTTTCCATCAAAGAACGACCAAGCGCGAAAAGGGATCGACATCAAACACGAAAAATAAGGTACGTCGACTTAATCTCTCGAGCTTTGTATTTACATATGAGTAATGGGGGTTTAGGCATGGGATGATGGAAAAAAGTAAGAATCTTTATGTCATTTATTCATGCATGATAAAACCCTTAGTGCTAGTCCATAAGAGGGATTTCCCACCCACAACAAAGGTATGACTCAAAACTTTGTAACTACCTTTTTATTTGAAAGCCAATACCCTACAGTAGATCAAGCGTTACAAATTGTAAGACATAAACTATTTGAGGAGGCACCTAGCCTCCCTTTGGAACAAGAAGAGGACGAATGGAATGTGCGTCTCCAGAAATTGCAAGGCTGTTACAATATCAATGATGACGAAGATGATGATCCTAGGAAGGTGAACATCACTAAAACAAAAGGACAAAGAGACATAGAAGGAATAGGAATCGAGCTACCTTTCATTGGAAAACCAATTAAAATAAAAAAAAAGTCAATATTGAAACAGAACAAACACCGAAGCTTGAAAATGTTGGAGATTATTGGGATGTTGCCACTATTGACAAGATCATAGAGTTACTACATGAATATCAGGTCTTGTTTCCAACCAAGTTCACTGATATGAAGGGCATTAAAGGGCCCATGGGAGATATGTGGATCCATTTGAAACCAGATGCAAGGCCAGTCAAACTGAGACCCTACAGATTGAACCCTAAATATAAGGAGAAAGTGAAGATTGAACTTGACAGAATGTTGGAAGCAGGAATCATATAACCTGTTCAAAAGTCAGAGTGGATTATCCCTATGGTGGTACAAGATAAGAAGACAGGAGAAATCATGATCTGCATAGATCTTAGAAATCTGAATGATGCCTATTTCGATGACCCATTCCCTACACAATTTACTGACGAAGTTTTAGATAATGTAGGAGGACATGAGGTATATTCTTTTACAGATGGATTTTCAGGATATCATTAGATCCAGATTGCCAAGGAAGATCACCATAAGACCACATTTGCAACAGAATGAGGATCCTACCAGTATACAGTGATGTCATTTGGATTAAAGAATGCCCCAACCATCTTTTCCAAGGTGTTGGTCGAAGCATTGAAGGAGATTTTACATAAATTATTGGAAGCATATTTTGATGATTGGATTGTTTTTAGCTTATTACAAAATCATATTGAATGTTTAAGACTAATGTTGGATAAGTGCAGGCAGTGTCAGATTTCCTTGAACCTGAAGAAGTGCATCTTCTTCTCACCATTTGGAGTGTTGTTAGGTCATATTGTGTGTAAGCAAGGATTGCTGGTAGATCTGTCTAAGATTTCTATTATAGTTTATCTTCCCCCTCCTACGTCAGTCAAACAACTGCGCACTGTGCTGGGACACATTGGATATTACAGGAAGTTCATTAAAGGCTATGCACAGATCACAACACCCATGGAGAATCTTTTGAAAAAATACTGTCATTTTAATTGGATAGAAGAATTCCAGTAGAGCTTCGACACACTGAAACAAAAAATGGTTATTGCGCATATCCTGGTTTTCCCAGATTGGAGCAAGGAATTTCATGTGCATGTCGATGCATATTCTATTGCATTAGGAGTTGTGTTAGCACAACCGGGAGTTGGAGACATTGAGCACCTGTTAGCCTTTGCTAGCAGGAAGCTATACACAACTGAAATTAATTACACCACTACTGAGAGAGACAGGTTAGCCATGGTGTATGCACTGCAGAAGTTTCACCACTACTTGTTGGGAACACACTTTGAAATGTTTACTGATCACTCTGTGCTGAAATACCTAGTCAACAAGACAGTGTTGGGGGGGATAATATGCATATGGCTTCTGCCATTTCAGGAATATAATTTTGATATCGTGGTAAAGCCAGGAAGAATGAACAAAGGTCTTGACCACTTGTCGATGTTAGAACATGGAGAAGAGCCTACTATTTTGGAGGATACACTGCCATATGCACAGTTGATGGCCATTAGAAAGATTGATGATCAATTCACGGAGATAGTCCAGTTCATGTCAACAAGAATGGCATCGAGTGAATATACAATCACCCAGAAGAAACAACTGGTAGTGTGTGTTGCATACTTTTCACTTATAGCTGGACAACTATACAAGATGGGACCCGATGAAATATTGAGGAGGTGTGTTATGGAGGTAGAGAGACCATTGATCCTCATAGAATCTCATGAAGGCATCGCAGGAGAACACTACACAGGGAAAGAAAAAACGTAGAAGGTTCTTAGAGCTGGCCTCTGGTGGCCTACCTTACACAGAGATGCTAAGGACTATTACAGAGCCTGTGATGTATGCCAAAGAGTTGGAAAACTGTCGAGAAGAGATGAAATGCCTTTAGCACCATAGCTGACCCTACAAGCATTTGAGAAATGGGCCACTGACTTCGTGGGACCTATAAACCCACCAGGCAAGCTCACATAAGCTTGATACATAATCACTGCAACATAGTACTTGACCAGATGGGCCAAAGCAAGAGAAGTTAAGGACTGTAGTGAAACTACAGTTGCATGCTTCATATTTGATGAAATCATAACCATGTTTGGATGCCCGAAGATCCTTATGAGCGATCAAGGCACACATTTCATCAATAAGACCGTTGAAGCCTTGTACGAGGAATTTGCAGTTCATCACCAGAAGAGCACACCCTACCACCCGCAAGCGAATGGGATAGTTGAAGCATTCAATAAGATCTTGGAGACGGGGCTGAAGAATATTTGCAGTGTGAACAGGGATGACTAGGATTTAAGAGTACTAGCAGTACTATGGGCCTATAGAACCACTTGCAAGAAGCTAACCATGGAAACTCCTTTTAAGTTGGTTTATGGTATCGAAGCAGTTGTCCCGATGGAATATTTGGTCCCCAGCTTAAGAATCGCAACCTTTACAGATATGGATGACACTAACACTGTTCAAGAGAGGATCGTGTAGTTGGTCGAACTAGAAGAAGACAGATTTATTGCAGGATTCCATCAACAGGTACAAAAGGAAAGAGAAAAAGCCTACGATGACAGACACATCAAGAAGAATGAATTTAACCAATGACATTAAGTTCATGAAGCATCCAGGAAAGTTCAGAACACATTGGCTTGGGCCATATGAGGTTGTCTATGTCATGGAAGGAGGAGCTGCGTAGTTGAAGACCTTGAATGGCGAGTGGAAGGAAGGTTTGGTGAATGCGAGCCGGTTGAAAATGTACTATGACAACCAGCTGCCTCACAGTTCTCACTAAAAGCATAAGTAAAAGGGTCTAGGTACCAGGTGTAGTTGAAACTGGGTACCAGACACAGAAAAGACAGTCTGCACAAGGAAGGGAAGGATAGATCAGAAAGCACAGGTTGCTCCGTGCAGCCTGAAGTCGAAGCAAATCAGAAGGATTAGATCTGAAGTGCCTTGGGATGAGTCACAGGTGAGTGTTGGGGGCCTATTGGCCCTTGGGTATGGAAGTAAGTGAAGACTAAGGAAGAAAATACGAAATGTGAACTGTGTGGAAGACACACTGACTGATACTGGGTCGAAGTGAGAAGAAGAGAAGAAAAGATGGAGCGAAGTAAGAGAAAGCAGGTCATTGGACGAGGAGATCAAGGATGACAGATCAACAAGGAACATGGATCGTAGACAACTCAACAAGCATAAAAATTCACTGTTGGATACTTTGGAGCACCACGCAAGAAGGAAGGAAAGATAGGCTGGCAAAGCCCTGAAAATGTGAGTCAAGTTGACCTAACGTTTTAGACACCTAGGGTTTTGGTATCTAGGGTTTTGAAACTTAGGTTTCAACCTAAGGATGTGAGAGAGATATTGTAATGTATAAATAAAGGTCTAAAGGACTTGGGGTTGGTTGGTGCTAAGTCGGTTGAGATTTCATTTTTATTGTGAGATTGAGTGATTACTACTGTGTGAAGGAGAAGTGCTGGTGTGAAGGCATTCTTTATTGTAAGATCTTCAGCTGGGTGTGAAGATCAACCTTGCATCTAGGTGTGTAGGGAGGGGAGAGAGAGAAAGAGAGAGAGAGACTTTCAAGCTAAGAGCGCATATAGAACTGTATGTTTTCACATAATATATCAAGAAACACAGTTCTGTGGACGTAGCCCTAGAGAGAGGGTGAACCACGTATATCTTGTGTTATGTGTGGTTGATGCTAGGTTCTTTGTCATTTGATATGATGATATTATGATATTGTGTTAGATTTGAGATATAACTTGTGCGGTAGGCCTAAGGAAGATAAAGAATATTAGGTTGTTGTGTCTAGTTTCTTTGAATCCATTTTTCATTTCCTCTGGTTGTAGACACCTGTGTCATGTAACCCCCTATTGCTACTTCAGGTGAGACTGCATTTGCTTCGAAGGTGTTTGCGAAAGGGCCAATAGTTAAGGATTTTTGGTGTGATGTTAGAGCTAAGTCTTGGGTCTTCCCTTGTGCCAACAAACACATTGGCTATTGTTTTTCTGCAGAAAAATACCGAGGGGTTAGAGCAGCCTATTTCCTTTTTCAACAGAGCATTGAGGGATGCAAAAATGAGATATGAGATGATGGAAAAGCAGGCTCATGCTTTGGTCAAAGCCCTCAAGGATTTCAGAGTATATGTTCTACATTCAAAGATTGCTGCATATGTCCCTTCATCCTCAGTGAAAGATATACTTATCTAGCTTGACATAGATGGGAAGAGGAGCAAATGGATTGCTAAAATTCTAGAATTCAACCTTGAAATGAAGCCCACTAAACTAGTGAAAGGCCAAGGTTTATCCAGGTTGTTGGTTGAATCAATTTGCAAAGATTTAGGGGTTAATTTCATGAACATAAACTCAGAAAATAAACAAGTTGAATTTGCTGATAAAAGGTCTCATGCCAGCCCAAATTTGGCAGAATGCACTTGGTATAAAGACATCATATATTTTGTACAGAAGTTGCAGCCTCTTGATGGTTTGGACAAGAACAAGGTGAGATATTTGAAGCTTAAAGCAATAAGATATTGTCTCATTGATCATACCTTGTATTGGAAAGATCCCCTATGATTTCTTTTGAGATGTTTAGATCCACATGAAGCTCAAAGGTCCATGACTGAATTTCATGACAACTTATGTGGGGGGCATCATTTTTGGAGAACCACGACATATAAGATCCTCAGAGTTGGGTATTTCTGGCCTAGCCTTTTTAATGATGTGTGTGCAAATATTAGAGCTTGTGTCAAATGCCAAAAGTTTTTTGGAAAGAAGCAACTCAAATCTTTGCCTTTGAAGCCTATGGTGGTTTCTGGACCTTTTCAACAGTGGGGTATCTACTTCATTGGGAAAATACATCCAAATTCAAGTGGTCAACATAGGTGGATTTTGAATGCCACTAATTACTTTACCAAGTGGATAGATGCCATTCCTACAAGGAATGCCTCCCAGAAGATAATCATTAGTTTTCTTGAGGATATCATGTCAAGATTTGGTTGTCCAAGCAGGATTATTACTGACAATGTTGCCTCCTTCAAAGATGAACCATTGATCAAATTCTGTGAACAGTATGGGATTACATTAGTCCATTCTAATCCTTACTACCCCCAAGGAAATGGTTTGGCAGAGTCCTCTAACAAGAGCCTCATAAAAATCATCAAGAAATTGTTAGAAGACAATAAGAAAGCATGGGACTCAAAGCTAAAATTTTCTGGAAAGCAGCAACTCAAATCTTTGCCTTTGAAGCCTGTGGTGGTTTCCGGACCTTTTCAACAGTGGGGTCTCTACTTCATTGGGAAAATACATCCAACTTCAAGTGGTCAACATAGGTGGATTTTGAATGCCACTAATTACTTTACCAAGTGGATAGATGCCATTCCTACAAGGAATGCCTCCCAGAAGGTAATCATTAGTTTTCTTGAGGATATCATGTCAAGATTTGGTTGTCCAAGCAGGATTGTTATTGACAATGCTGCCTCCTTCAAAGATGAACCATTGATCAAATTCTGTGAACAGTATGGGATTACATTAGTCCATTCTAATCCTTACTACCCCCAAGGAAATGGTTTGGCAGAGTCCTCTAACAAGAGCCTCATAAAAATCATCAAGCAATTGTTAGAAGACAATAAGAAAGCATGGGACTCAAGGCTAAAATTTTCTGGAAAGAAGCAACTCAAATCTTTGCCTTTGAAGCCTGTGGTGGTTTTCGGACCTTTTCAACAGTGGGGTCTCTACTTCATTGGGAAAATACATCCAACTTCAAGTGGTCAACATAGGTGGATTTTGAATGCCACTAATTACTTTACCAAGTGGATAGATGCCATTCCTACAAGGAATGCCTCCCAGAAGGTAATCATTAGTTTTCTTGAGGATATCATGTCAAGATTTGGTTGTCCAAGCAGGATTGTTACTGACAATGTTGCCTCCTTCAAAGATGAACCATTGATCAAATTCCGTGAACAGTATGGGATTACATTAGTCCATTCTAATCCTTACTACCCCCAAGGAAATGGTTTGGCAGAGTCCTCTAACAAGAGCCTCATAAAAATCATCAAGCAATTGTTAGAAGACAATAAGAAAGCATGGGACTCAAGGCTAAAATTTTCTGGAAAGAAGCAACTCAAATCTTTGCCTTTGAAGCCTGTGGTGGTTTTCGGACCTTTTCAACAGTGGGGTCTCTACTTCATTGGGAAAATACATCCAACTTCAAGTGGTCAACATAGGTGGATTTTGAATGCCACTAATTACTTTACCAAGTGGATAGATGCCATTCCTACAAGGAATGCCTCCCAGAAGGTAATCATTAGTTTTCTTGAGGATATCATGTCAAGATTTGGTTGTCCAAGCAGGATTGTTACTGACAATGTTGCCTCCTTCAAAGATGAACCATTGATCAAATTCCGTGAACAGTATGGGATTACATTAGTCCATTCTAATCCTTACTACCCCCAAGGAAATGGTTTGGCAGAGTCCTCTAACAAGAGCCTCATAAAAATCATCAAGAAATTGTTAGAAGACAATAAGAAAGCATGGGACTCAAAGCTAAAATTTTCCTTATGGGATGATAGAGTTACAACCAAGAGGTCACTTGGTGTTTCCCCTTTTCATCTTGTATATGGGGTTGAGGCTATCTTTCCTACTCATCTTTCCTTTCCCATGGAAAAATTCCTCCAGGACTACCAAGGAGAGCCTGATGATATGGTCAAGAGGATACAACAGCTAGTAGAAGTACAACAGATTAGAGAGCAACTACTTGGAAAATCACAGAACCATCAATAGAAGATCAAGCAAGTTTTTGACAAGAAGGTAAGTCAAGAATATTTCTAGTTGGGAGATCTAGTGCTCAAGTGGGATGCACCCAAGAAAGACAAAGGAAATCATGGTAAATTCAAAGCATTGTGGATTGGTCCATTCAATATTTCTGAGGTATTTTCAAATAACACTTATAAATTGCAGAACTTGGAGGACTATGAAGTTTTTGGTGGCCCTGTCAATGGGCACTTTCTGAAAAAATATTTTTCTTAATCCATGATTGGCTTTCCATTCATTGTAAATATCACTTTTTCTTTTTATTGTTGTTTAAATAAGTGACCCCATAGACCTAGGATAAGACACTCAAGCTTCTTGTTCTTGACAACTCACAGGGAGCATGCCATCCCCTATGGAGCCAATGTTATCACATGAAGTTTTCATGGGTCGTATATAGTTTTTGAAGGCCGACCAAGTCCTTTGTTTGCACAAGAAAAAACCATGAGCGAAATGAAACATTCAGAGTCGTCCATTTCAAGCTTGAAATACAAGCAGGCAGGATCGATTTTCAATAGTGGAGATCCCATGTACAGTTCAGATCAACTGTTAGATTGAGAAAAGAATAATTCATGACTGTCATATCTCATTGGAGAGAGATTGACAGTGGGGAGACATTGTGGGGATCCAAAAGCAAATTAAAGTTTCTGCAAGTTGTGAGCCTACAATCTCTCAAGATCGTTGATCTCGCTAGATCAACATATCAACGGTGCATATCGATCCTGCTACGAACGAGCATCTTCGCATTGTGAGGATCATGGAGGAAATTAAAGTTTGTGCAAGTGGTGAGCCCACAATCGCTTGTGGCCATTGATATTCAAGAAATGGACACATGTCCGACGATATCACATTCCAAAAGGAAGAAATTAGAAGTTGAGTAAGTAAAGGACTCTCGAAGCCCGAACTCCTAAAGTGAATCTCGGTCATCCAAAACAAAAGGACACATGGAGGAGTATCTCTCACTTCGAAGATACGACACTCTAGAGGATTGAAAGAGCCATGCATTGAAAAGGCCTGAGGCCGGAACTCTCGAAGTGAATCTCGGTTGTCCAAAACAAGAGGACACATGGAGGCATATCTCTCACTTCGAAGATATGACACTTCAGAGGATTGTGCGATCAATCAGAATAAATCTCCCGAAGCCTGAACTCCCGAAGTGAATCTCGGTCGTCCAAAACAAGAGGACACATGGAGAAAGATATCTCACTTCAGAGATACGATGCTCCAGAGGATTGTAAGAGCTATGAATTGAAAAGGTCCAAAGCCCAAAATCCCTAAGTAATTGTGGACCGTTGATCTCAAATCAACAAGAACCATTCATCTTTGCAGGAGTATCAATGGAGGGCCCGAAGTCCCGAAATTAATGAGAGGCTTCCACATCAACCGGTAGAATGTGACTTCGGGAGATTTCCATCCAAACATCCCAAAGTTCCGAAGAGCCAAAGTCTCGATGTAACGTCTGGCTGACCAGCCACTTTGGGCCCTACCACTCCATGGGTGTTTTTCAACTCAACACATGGCGCCCATCCATCACTAGCTGTGACATTATATAGTGTTAGGCCACCACGTCAGATTCGAGAGATCGTCCTCCAAGAGATATTCTTGATTGACATTCAAATATCTCAAGTGCCAAAATTGGCTCCATCTCTAAGCATGGTTTAAAAGGATTATGGACTTGGCAGACGGATATATTTTAGCAGGGGCGCTAAAATGGTAGGGTTTCCCAGATCGTGGATTTGCATTAGCTCGACGACCACACTTCATTGTGGGGACAAAACACGATCAAACGATAAAATTCTAGAGCGGTCCCACAATTGAAACCATGGTATAGCGAAAGAGGTACGTGGAATTTGGTGGTGGATTGCAGGGGGAAAAGTGATGTGGACCCAAACCTCCCTTGGCATCTTTCAAAATCACATGCTTATATGGGGTCCAATCCGAGATCAAAACGTTGCAACATAAAATTGGCGTTAAGACAAATTCTCAAAGGAGCATCACAAGGAGAAGCAAAGAGTTAGCAAACCACAACCAGTCTATCACTAGAGGAAAGAGAAAAGTCAACTACCCCCTTAAATGGAAGCATGGAGGGTTTGGCCGAGGAGACAGAAAACTGTCAGCCCGAAGTATCGCAGAGGGATTTTTTTCCACATCCTGATCCCAAGAAGAAATCAGTTAATGAAAGAAGGATTGGTGGTTGAACTATCAACTACCCCCTTTAATTGGAAGCAAGGAGGGTCTGGCCAAGGAGAGAGAAAGTTGTCAGCCCAAAGTACCATAGAGGGCAGTTTCTCCTGCACACCCATACTGACCAGAGTTTCCTTCTAATAGAAGGAACATGACAGACAAGAGAAGACAACAAATACTGTATTGATTATAAATACATCAAATGAATTATTTGAGAGGGTCGGATGGTTGAGCAGAGCTCCCCTTTTTGTAATATTTTGACTAAGCAGAGTTGTTCTCTGGTTATGTATGGGACTTGAGACATTTTTGTTAATAGAAGTCAGTTTATTTTCATCATCTTGTTTCCTCTTACTCTGAAATGATCATGATTGGATGATCCATATGAGATGTTGTGGTTGTGTTATAATGGATGTTTGATTATAATGATGCTATGAATGTTTTTCAGTGTTTTAAACTTTAGTTTCAATAAGTTCTTGTGACTAAGTTTTTCTTCTCCTGACTGCTTGAAGTCTTGATGCTTATAGTAGACCTATCCAACTTCCTCACTAAGTCTTCCTTCTATTCACCTTTATCCTTAGACCACCGACTGAAGTTAATCAAAACCTCATTTTCTTATGCATGCTAGCCCGATTTTCTGTGTTAAAACATTTTGATGCTAAGTTTTGTCCATTTGACCTTTCATCATTAATTTACATTCACAAACCTCTGTGATGAGTATTGGGATTATCCTCTTGCAATCTGAGGGTGACTCTTAGTGCTAACATGACCCACTCTGAATCTCCCACTACAATAAAATGCTACCACGTGCCCTCTTCTCGAACCATTAATATGGTTCACCATGGATATATCCTCATCACTGATATAGTCACTTTGTACGCCATTTATCCACTTTACCTTTATTTTCATCAAAATCCTACCCGTCGTTGGTGATCACTAAGTGGATATTTTCGTCAGTTCCCTCTAGGTAGAATTTGGCATGTCTTGATTAGAAGTTCCCCAATGTTATAATATCAATTGTCAATTTGGGAAAAGCATTCATCTAGATGTAATCATCACCATTGATGTGGATAACTCTCATCACATGCCTCTGATCCAATGGATCAATATCCCCCATTGATCTCTCCTTATGATCAAATCCTCGTCGTCTGTTTGTTGAATCTTAACCTTAATTCATTGCCATCGAAACTAAATAAATTTAAAGTTTCGATCCAATGGATCAGAATCCTGACGATTAATGAACCCCAATAATATGGCTCCACTGATCCAAGGGATATCCACCACTGATCTATAATGATCAAAGGTTGTGGTTTCTTCTGGTTTCAATACTTGAAATAGTTCTAAATGATTATGATTTCGACTGTTGATCTTGCAAATTTAATGATCATGATCAAGTCTCCTCTCCTCTGTATCATTGAAATCTATGTGCAGTTTCAAACCCTTTGACTCTTCGTCAATTCCATCTTCTGCAGTATAAGTGTTATGGACTTCAGACTCTTCCTGCAAAATTCCTCTCCTCTTCAATATACAATGCGATCTTAGATCTGACCTTGGTTCTTTGGCCCCAAATTCACCTTTATATGCATAAGGATTCATTCACAAAAATATACACAGAGTCCCAATTCCTCAACTATGGAATTAAAAACATGCATTGACATGGAATAAACACAATCATGATTCTTTCATTTGCTCGATTACTGTACAAAATTACATAATTGTATCTCTTGCCTTACTAGGACTAGATGGATTTACCTATAATTTTTTCCATCATCGTTGGTTTGTTGTCAAAACAAATGTTTTTTCAATTGTGGAGGAATCTCATATAATCTCGCAGATCCTCTTTTCCCTCAATACCACCTTAATTACTCTGATTCCCAAAGAGATGTGAGCTAATGGTCCTTCCCAATTTAGACCCATTTCCCTTTGAAATGTTATATACAAGATTATCACCAAAGTCATAGCTTCATGCCTTAAACCTATTTTACCCATTCTGGTGGGTCTCGATTAGTCAGGCTATGTTGAAGGCTGAAAAAATCTTGATAGTATTATTTTGGCTAATGAGGTGGTCCAATCCTTGAGTTCTACTAAAGGTGCAGGAATGTTTATCAAGAACTTGGTGTTGATCTCACCTTCTTTAAGCCAATGAACTCGAGATTTATACTGCTATAGGACTTCTTTATGAATTCATATTTCTTCTAGATATTGGGTAAGTTGTTTTTCTTGGAGAGAAATATCGTCAGACTAGCCATGGAGGATTTCTTGCTACTGCAAATATTCCATCTATGATTCCAACTATTTTCGATCTTGGAAAATGTGGTTGAAGACCTGTTTTTTCCAAGCCTTGAGGTTATGTTTTAGATATTTAAGACACTGTTGAAATCAATACATGAGATATCCCTTAGCAATGTTAGCTTCAAACCACCATATCTAAATGTTTTCTTGAAGTATGGATGGGAAAGAAAGAGATTTTCAAATTTGAACATGTGTTTTGCGGTAGCATGATGGACATCAATATTTAGGAAGATAGGCCAATGATAAGAGCCCGCTATAAGAAGAATAATCACCTCCATTTGGAGCCCCACTATCATAAGAGATTTATAGGTGAGGAATCTATCAATCCTACAAGCTACCTGCTAAGAATCCCCTCTTTTGTTGTTCCAAGTAAAAAGACCATTAATGGTGTCTATGTCTACCAGTTGGAGATCTTGAGTCAAGGAGTTAAAAGCTTCAATGTCCATGTACAAACACCTAATGCCACTTTTTTTATCATCTAGGGAGGAAATGATATTAAAATGTCCTCCCAAAATATAGAATTGGGACTTGATGAGCCCAAAAATATTTTGGAGAGACTGAAGGAAATCATATTTTTCATTTAACTGCTATGGTGCATAAACATTGGTAATAAATCTCGTAATATTTGAGTGAAGAGGTATGAATTGGGCTGTAAGAATTCTTGAAATGGAAACAAAATTATCCAAGATTATTGTAGATGGGTTCCATAGGATATCCAACCCTCCTATAGATCCTCTGGCATCTAAGGCAACTAAGATCCCTATCTTCGAAATTTTTTGAAGAATAGAGTCAAAGTTGAACAAGAGAATTATGTTTCCTTTCTCTTACTATTGATTCCTAAGATTTTCAAAGACATCACCTTCATTGTAAACTAAAGGAGGGAGAGGGCCTATAAGAATCCACAATAAATTCATTCTGACCGGAGTTCACCAAGATGTCCTCTATTTCCTAGAGTAGTTGCATATTTGACTTCCTTCCTTCATGCTTATCATCCTGAGGATTTTTTTTGTTTTGTTTTTGTCTTTATCTTACTAGGATGAACTCCCAAGGAAGGAGAATCTCCTTGTATCATATTAGATCCAATGGGTTCCTTTGAATTTTTGTAGTGAGCTCATTGACCCTCTGTATATTCTCTGGTGGGATTGATTTTATATCCTTTCAATGGAATGCATATACAATACCTTGCAAATCAATTCATTCCAATTCCATGTCATCCTCTTTAGGATTAGATCCATCTTCCAATCCTCAATCATTACCACATATTCCAAGGGAGACATCTCAGGAGGTGAATTTGAAGGTTTGTGCCTCTTGGAATCCTCTAGTTTGGGGGGAGCATCAGAGGATTTAAAATATTTATGGTTTTTGGAGGAGGGTTTAGGAGGATTCTTAGCATGGGGGTCTTCAAGAATCAAACTCAAATATTCATAACTATTTCTGGTGGTTGGTGTCTTGGTAGGATCAACAGGAGTGGCCTTGCACCCTAATCAACACCGATTAACAATATTGGTGAAGTCTTCCTAATATTTCTTATAATTTGACTTGAGTGTCTTATGAGGATTGAGAAGAGGGAAATATATGAAGAGATGATCATGCTCATGGAAATGGTGGAAACATGAGAGGATAAAACTGTAATCTAGGGTTTGGATCTAGTTAGTGTCTTGGTAGCTAAGACAGATGGATTCTGGGATGGGAACCGAGACATTCATGTATATATAGATCCTAGAATAGGCAGTGTATCAGTCTTGCTTGGTGGCTTCCACTAATTTTAAATAGGTACCCACAATGTTCTCGATTCCTGCTAAAATATTTTCGTCTCAATATTCCTATGGAAATGAATAGAGACAAACCTAAATTAGGGAAAAAGTGAAATATTATTTGTCCGATTTGAATTTATCTTTCTAATAGTGAAGATGTAGGCTTGTCGAGTGAAAAAAATATGGTCCATTTTCAAAAACCTTCTCATGGTCCTCGTGATTGTGAAAAATGTTTTAAAAGATCCGTTGGATCCAAATTTGAGCTCAAAGTGATCTCGGGGTTTATAGAAGGAACTTATCCATGATATCAACTCACACTCTGTAGGCCAAATTGTTGGAATATTCACCAATACTTGGGGGGGTGAATCCGTATTGAGAAATTTTTACCATTTTCAACCATAACATGCAAACATTAAGTTATCAACAATTTATCACTTATGATTTCATTCAAGATATCATCAACATATAACCACAAATACATAGTACACAAGAGTTTTACATGGAAACCCAAATGGGGGAAAACCACATAATTCTTTTTAATATATATCTTGACTATTACATCCATAGGAAGCATGGACTTACAAGATTCTCTAGCACCAAGTGGAAGGAGGCACCAACCCCTTATTTACATGATCCAACATGAAGGAATATACAACTCCCTAAATTCTCCAACACCAACTAGAAGGACGCTCCAACCCCCTAGTTTATAAGATCCAACTTGAAGGAAGCTCCAACTCCCTAAATTCTCTAGCACCAACATGAAGGAGGCTCCAACCCCCTAGTTTACAGGCTCCAACCTGAAGAAAGCTCCAACTCCCTAGATTCTCCAACACCAACTAGAAGGAGGCTCCAACCCCATTTCCTTACCCCTTCATTCCTCCCAAAAATATAAATGAGATAATCAACATGTCACTATTGTTGTCATTGAAACTGATACATCATCATCAACAACCTATCATTGGTTTTGTCACTGATACTGGTACATCATCATCATCAACTTGTCACTGTTACTACCACTGATACTGATACTGATACATCATCAAAACTGGTTCAACCACATAAATCTTATGCCAATATCACCAATAACATCCCCCAAATCATATGTCCAAAATCACAAATATATGCATTAAACCATGTGCCAAAACATCCATTATATACCTCAAACCATGTACCAAATATATGCCTCAAACCATGTGTCAATATATGCCTCAATCATGTGCCAAAACATCCATGATATGCCTCAAACCATGTAACATAACCATCAAGATATGTATCAACCATGTGCTAAGAACATTCAAGACATTCCTCAAGCATGTGCCAAAATATGCATCAAACATGTGTCAAACCATCCATAATATTCCTCAAAGCATATGCCATAACCTCCTATATATACCTCAAGAATATACCATAATCACCAAGATATTCCTCAAACATATACCACAACCTCCAAGATATGAACATCAAAATATATAGAAACCATACATTTTATCATGTGAAAACATGGAGCATAAGATCTTAGACCATTAGACCTTCCTCAACTTCAGCATTAAGAGAATAACATGTTCTTCAAAATTTTGCAAAGATACGCGATTCATCCAATGTCAACTTGTGGACACTCGCACTTTGCTTTACTGCAATCTCTGTACACCCTATACACGATTTGTCCTCTTGCAACCCACGTATATACATGATTAACCCTTTTGCAAACCGTGTATAACCTCGAAAACCTTGTATGGTCACCTCCGTACACTTCACTCTCCTCAACCTCCTTTCTCCTAGGCCATATTTTCTTTGGTAAGATCACCAATCCTACTAGCACTAGTGCAGACCCACTTATGTTAGCTCCATTCCACAAGCACACTTGCTTGGATGTAAAATGAGAGGTTCTTGATGTGTATTTATACCCTTCCAAATAACTTCTTTACTTGATCTTTGAGCCGACCTGTAACTTCTTATTTGAAACAACTTTTCTCCTTTTCCTGATTTTTGGGTTGACTTATAACTTCTTGTTGCAACCGTTTAGGGGATTTTTAGCCATACTTCGGGGCTTCATGTTTAAAAGGGTATAACTTCTCAACTGTGAGGAACCGCATGGCGTACTACCTACCGTTGGAAATGACATGACGAGGATTATCCATCTATGAGGGTTTCACATGCAGTTATTGTTTATGTTAGTGGTAACATCAGACATGTCTTTCCACACAAGTCTATGTGTCTAGACGTGTGTAAATCATCCAAAGCCTTCTACTCTTGAAATTACCAATAATAAATGAATTATTAAAGTAAATTGATTTAATTAATTAATTAATTATGTAATTAGTTAATTGAGTTATTTAATAAACATGCTAAAAGTACTTAGCATGCAACAAGTAATCTAAATCTCAAGTGAGTGTGAGAAGTAATATCAACCATAGATCACTTTGGAGATTAGAAATAGATTATAATTCATGATTATAAAATAAAGGCTAGGAGGAGGAAGACACATTCACATATATAACAAAGGAGGAACTTTTCTAGTGTGGAGTCTCCAAGGTCACACTCAAGAGTAGAGAAGGACCTCTTCTCGAGTGCTTGGATCATGAATGACAATGATTCAATAGGACCAAGGATTAAACTTGACAAGAGTTGTGTTGCAAGAGGAGAGATATAGAGTATTGGATCATGAAGGACTATGGTTCAATATATTGAATAGGTGAAGAAGGACTTTCATCTAGAGATCATACAGGTCAAGGAGGAGAGAGAGCAGAAGCAACTATAGGTGGGTTTCATAGTACATAAGCCACATGAAAGAGTTGGATCATACAAACCTTTCCATATGGAATTTTTGTACACATCCACGAGTCACAGTGGAGACAATTGCGTATATCCACGAGTGACAATGGAGATAGTCGCGGATGTCCACGGGTCACAAAAGGACAAGTCATGGATTCCCTGAAAAGCATGTGAGAACAGGTCATATAATAGCATATTAGTTTCCAGTTTTGTCTACAGTGTATACTTCTCTCAGTGGGCCATTATCCATGTTACAGGAGCCTTGATTTGACCTTAATAAAATAATTATTGGAATAGTTTTCCCTCCGGGTTTTTTCCAGGGGTTTACCTAAAAATATTGGTATTTATGTGTACTTGATTTGGTTTCCTTGTTTATGCTTCTGTTGAATGTTTAGTTGAATATTTCAGTAGTGTATTTTTTTTTGTGGGTTGTTAATCTGATTGGAGTAAGGAAATCACTAGATTAAAAAGTAACTTGGTGTTGGAGTAATAATTTCAACATGGTATTAGAGCATACCTAGGGTTGAAATAAAATAAACATGGTATCACAACAAGGTTTCTCTAGGAGGAAACCAAGTGCACATGGTATCAAAAAATCTATGAGATCTGAGTGACCACAATAGAGATCAAGTTTAGATATAGGGTTGCAGTAGCACATCTATGAGATCAAGAGTGTTGAGGTGGGTGCTTGAAGGAATAAGAACAGATCCACTATCTTTTGTAGAAGATCGATTAGATTTTCAAGATATCTTAGCAGATCTTTAAATTGGTAGACATAAATCAAAGGATTGATTTCTGGGTACAGGACAATACAGAGGCAATTTCAGTAGGGTGGTTTTTTGAGAAATGGTAGGAAGCCAGGAAGTCAGCAAGGAGATATAATATAGGTGGAGAAGGACTTCCATATAGATATCTGAGCCACATGAGAACTCATAGATAGAGAAAATAAGGAATTTTTCTCACATAGATATTAGCAGGAGGTGAAGAAGAAATTTCACCAAGATATCTATTCATCCCAGAGTAGAAAAGAAGACTATAGGGCATCAGTAGAGTAGTTTCAAGTACAATATCATAAAACAACAATATAGGTGCTCGGTTGCAGGTGTTGGTTGTTTCTCAATGGACAGAAAATACACACAGAGTGAGATAGGATATCTCATTGAATTGGGTGGAGAAGGACTTTTGTCCAAGTGTGTAGGGAAGCAAGGGAGATAACATTCAACCAACAAGATTGAAGGAATGATATTGAGGTTTGTAGGGATTGGATATTTTTTTATTTGTATTCCTCAGGAGAACCATTATGCCAGAAAGGGATCCCAATATTTTTAAAAAAAAATCAACTAGAGCTAGAAGCACATGAGATATTCTACAGTCTGACGGAGGACTCATGAACACATGTGGAGCTTGGGGATTATGCCAAGTATGAAATGAATGGGAAGGGAACTATAATGTTATAACTTGAGTTAGGAGCTTTGTTAGAGGCCCAGGATGTGCTTTATGTACCATAATTGAAGAACAACTTGATCTCAGTTTTAGTTTTGGAGGACATGGGTTTTGCAATTACTTTTTAGAGAGGGAAATAATTCATATGTTCAGAGGGAGCTAGTCTTGACACAAAATTGAGCATTGGTGTTAGAGAGGGAAGGTTATAGAGGTTGCAGGTCCATCCTATAAGAATATCCAAGGGAATGTTGGATCATGTATCGATGTCAGTGAAATAGGATGAAGAGAACGAGGCTTCGAAGGGTGAACAACTAAAGGATGAGTAGAGTTCAAAAACTTTTAGTGTGGGGATTAAACCTTTAGAGGGGAAGAGGGAGTCATCCCATTTTTTTTCTGTCAGGAGATAGAGTTGGTACAAGATGACATTGATGGATTCTCAGGAGCAAGAAGCTTCTAGGAGCACATTGAGGGAGAGAAGACCTTCGACATTTTTTTCAAACTTCGTGGCATTGATATGTAGCATCATCGATTCAAATAATCCCAGTATTCAGGGAGAAGTTGACCAACATGGTTGGAGGAATGCCAACATGCAGGATGATGTGTGTGAAATTGTGCTAGAGTCGAAGGCAGAACTAGTTCTAGGTGTCTCTTCGATAAATACCTTCCTCACTGTTGTTGGGTATTTTACCCTACGGACTAATAAGCTAGGGTTCTAAGCCTATATGCAGATCATGACCCTTCAGATTTAACCTTTTACCTTCTACCCAAAATCTCAACCCCTTTTCTCAGACAAGCACCAGAAGAATGAACTAACCTTGTTTTCCGAAGGTTGAAGTAGATCCTCCGTTGAGTTGTTGTCTCCTTGCTACTGCTGCTCCTTCCACAAAGCTTTCCTTCAAACAAGACAAGAACATATATGCATGCTACTGATCTACTAGGGGGTTAGAAATAAAACA
>ML799244.1:1937-12720 GCA_009831015.1 Picea engelmannii
TCTGTCTAAGCCAATACTTCTGGGTAATCCATGAAGTTGGACAAATTCCTTGAAAAATAAATTTTCAACATGTGTTGCATCACTGGTCTTCTGGCATGGGATAAAGTGTGCCATTTTTGAAAATCTATCCACCACCACAAATATGGAGTCACATCCTCTTTGTGTTCTTGGCAGTCCCAGCACAAAATCCATGCTTATTGCATCCCAAGGCCTTTCTGGTATCGGCAATGGCTGATACAATCCAGTGTTTTATCTTTTACCTTTTGCATGTTGGCAGATTCTACATCTATTCACAAACTTTATCACTTATGTTCTCATACCTAGCCAATAATATGAACTGGTCAACTATGAAAATGTTTTATCATGGACGAAATGTCCAGCCAATCCTCCACTATGATTTTCCTTCAAAAGGTTATCCCTCATTGAGCATTTTGGTATGCACAATTGATTGCCCTTGAACAACAATCCCTCATGAATCATATACTTTGTCCACTAGCTCTTGTCTCTCAGCACAGGATTCGCACATGCTTTGTATGCTTCCTTAAAATCTAGATCATCATTGTACATTTCATTAAGGTGTTCAAACCCTAAGGTCTTCACCTAAAACCCCTGAAGAATCAAACATCTCCTACTCAATGCATCAGCAAATTTGTTAGTATTTCCAAAAATATGTTTTATGACAAAAGTAAAATTATGCATAAACTCAATCCACTTTGCATGTCTTTGATTCAGTTTTTCCTATTTGGTTATGAATTGTAAATCTTGGTTATCGTTGTACAATACAAATTCCTTTGGAACAAGGTAGTGCATCCATTTCTTCAAGTCTTGAATTATGGCATAAAACTCTTTTTCATATTCGGAGTACTTTATCTTAGTCTCATTCAACTTCTCACTGAAATATGCAACTATCTTATTATCCTAGCTCAAGACGGATCCAATTGCAACTCCACTTGCATCACATCTCACTTGAAATGTCTTCCCAAAATTTGGCAAGACTAGAATTGGTCGTTATGTTATCTTCTCCTTCAATATATTGAAGCTCCACTCGGCCTCCTTTGTCCATTTAAAATACTTGTGCCTCTTCTTCATTGTATCCATCGTTGGTGCACAAATTCCACTGAAATCTCTTATGAACTTCCTATAGAAACTTGCTAATCCATGGAAGCTTTTCACTTCAAACATACTCCTTGGCGATGGTCATTATTTGATTCCTTTCACCTTCTTTGGATCCATCTTCAATTCATTTGAAGAGATCAAAAAATCAAAGTAAATGAGCTTTGTCTTCATAAAAGAGGACTTCTTTAGATTTATCAATGAATTCTCCTGTTGTAGTCTCCTCGTCGCTAATGTCGTATGTCTCAAATGCTCCTCTTTAGTCTTGATAAAGACCAGTATATCATCCAGATATAAAACCAAAAATTTTCCTATGAAATCTTTCAGTAATTCATTCATCAATCTCATAAAAGTACTTGGGGCATTTGTTAAGCCAAATGGCATAACAATTCACTCATACAACCCTTCATTTGTCTTAAAGGTTGTTTTCCATTCATCACCTTCTTTCATTCTTATCTGGTGATATCCACTTTTCAAATCTATCTTAGAAAATAAATTTGCTCCACTTAAACAATCCATTAAGTCATCCATTCTTGGAAAAGGAAATCTATACATGATGGTGATCGTGTTAATGGCTCTCGAGTATGTACACATTCTCCATCCTCCATCCTTCTTTGGACTCAACACAGTTGGTACTACACATGGACTTAATCTCTCTCTAACCAAACCCTTGTCTAAAAAATCCTGGAATTAGTTCTTTATCTCCTCATTCTCTTGAGGTGTCAATTTGTATGTTGCTTTTTTTGGCAGGCTTGCTCCTGGTATCAAATCAATATTGTGGCTAATAATTCTGATGGGTGGAAATGAGTTAGGAAACTCATCCACTACTATGTCGAAAACATTCTCCAACAGCTCCTGAACTTCTTCAAGCAAGTCATCCATCAAAGTACTTGTAAGGATAACTTTGGGTTTCCTCACCACATCAAACTGCATATCATGTTCCTTCTTGAATTCTCTCAAGAGTTTCTTCCCACTTATGAGAAGTATGTTTGCGTTGGCTTCTTCTTTTACTTTCTTCTCCTCTATTGGAAGAAACATGTGTATCCTACCATTCTTCTCCAAGGTGTATGTATTTTTCCTCCCATCATGAATGATATTTTTGTTCAACTACCATGGTCTTCCCAACAAAACATGGCATACATCCATGGGAATTACATCACATTGAATCTCATCTCTATATCATCCTATCTTAAATTCAACGAGGCATTGTTTAGTGACTATTACCTAGTGTCCTTTCTGCAACCTTGAGACTTTATATGTCTTTGTATGTGTGGTTTTCTCCAGCTTCAATTTCTCCACCATCTATGTGGATACTAAGTTGTTAGTGCTCCCACTGTCGATGATCACCTTGCATAATCTATCTTTAGTCTTTCAAGTTGTCCTGAATAGACTGTTCCTCTGCACTAGATTTTCAACTTCTGCCTTTTGTTTTAAGAGAACCTTCCTCAAAATTAGGGATGTTCCATCCTCTACACATTTTGCTTCAACATTCCTTTTATGTGCTTCAAAAATATGAGATTCACCTCCTCCTTATTTATTTCTATCAGAACATTCCCAAGACATGTGTCATGTCTTTCCACGGGCAGAACACCTCACTTCTCCTCCTCTGCTTCTTCCTCTTCCTCTAGAAAAACTTATTCCACCACCTTGCCTTCCTCGGGAACTTCCTCCTCTTTCAGAGTGATTGTGTGGTTTCCCAGTCCCATCCTTGGGTTTATGTTCCTTATCATTGGCAACTGCTTTGAATTTGCTTGGGATTCTACCTCTGTTTCGTTGACTATGTTTCCTGTCCAACTTATCCTCTGCCTTTAGATAAATATGATAAGAATCCTATACTGTCCTCACTGACATCATGTTGATCTCATCCTGGATTTCATACCTCAGGCCATTTATATACCTCACAAATTTTTCCTCGTCTTTATCCCGCTGTCTAGTCCTGATATTCATCTTGTAGAACTCCTTTGTGTACTCTTTCACTATCATACCCTTTTGTCTCAGGTTCTGCAACTTCTTGAATAGATTTATCTCATAATCTTTGGGCATGAATTTATCCATTAGCTTGGCTACCATTCTGCCCCAATTCTTTATCTTATGTTTGCCTTTGCTTCTCCTCTTGGCCTGCAGTTCATCCCACCACAGTTTTGCATGTCTTTTCAGTCTAGTGACAGAAAGTCTCACCTTTTTCTCCTCATCGACATCTTCATAGTCGAAATATTTTTCCATGGATCTTATGCAATCCAGCATCTCTTTAGCATCCAAATTGCCTTCATACATTAGGATGTTTATTTGGCTTTTGCTCCCAATTTAACAACTTCTCTCAGCAAGTGTTCTTCGACAACATTTTCCCCTGCAGCTTCTTTGACTTCAACTTCTTCACTCTTTGTATCACTGATGTCCCCAACATTAGGTTCTCTCCTTTGCGTTGCCTCCATCACATCTAATCTTGCATGAATCTCTCTCATTTCTCTTTATATAACGTGATTGGATAAAGGTGGTTCCACATGTCTCCTCGATGGCATTGTGTTGATTGTCTCTCACACACAGAGTACACCTTCGAGCTCTTTTTTGCTTCTTGAAAAAAATTTTAGGTTCTGATACCACTTGATGGTATCAAACTATCCCCTTTGTCTCCTTCGCCTGAAATCTACAGACGAAATCAAGCTCTGATACCACTTGATGCAGACCCCCCTTCTGTCCTCGGGGTTACTCGACCTCCCGGTCAAGGATCTTCGATTCTTGGAGTCAAATCGACTCTCTGAAACATTAATGGTCTCGTTGGTGATTAAACATAGGCCCTCTCAGTCTTTTGGTGCATGTTCTATGGCACCCACAACCTCTCCCTTCGCATTGTTGAACTACCAAGGTTCAGGCGATGGCTCCTCTCCTATTAGCCCCTTCCTAGCTATGACCTTGGGCTATGACCTCACGCAAACACGTGATTGCAGGTGTGTTCAAGGGTGGTTTGCGATAAACCCGCTTTTCTCCCCACAATTCACTACCAATCGCCACGCGTCCTTTTGGTGATATAGTGGTTTCAATTGTGGCCCGCTCTCAAATTTTAAAACTCGAGCACTTTATGGCCCCGCAATTCAACGTGATCGTTGATCTTGTGATCTTGGGTGAGGTCTCTTGATTAACGGCCCAGATTTGCTTCATTTCCAATCAACGACTCAGATCTACCCCTTTCAAATCAATGGTCATGATTTGCTTCATGATTCGAGTTTCGGAGTTTTCAACTCTCAAACCTCACTTTCTCCACAATGACAGATCTCATGCCTTGTGTCCTCCTAAAATCGACGGCTCTAACCATTTCAGGATTTCGGACTTCCGAAATCTCAAATCTCAAAATTCACCTTTCCCCAATTGCTTTTATCTAAAGCTCTCAATCCACTGACATGTGTCTCCCACAGATCGACGACTGTGATTCTTTCAGGTCTTTGTGCTTTGAAAATATCAACTCTCAACTTTCTCTTTCTCTCAGAGTGCGTGGATTTCTACCATGCGTCCCTCTGGATCTGACGGTCTAGATTCACTTCGAACTTTGGGTTTCAGGAATTTCAAATCTCAACTAAAGCCCAAATTCTTTTATCTGAATTTCGTGATCTATCACCACGCGTCCCTCTAGATGTGACGGTCCAGATTCACTCCAGACTTTGGGTTTCAGAGGTTTCAATTCTCAACTAGAATCTTCAAAATGAATTTTCCCAAAGTCTCAGATATGTTGACACGTAACCCCCTGGAAACCAATGGTCAAGATCTGTTTCGTCTCTTCAACAATCTCTCCTCCTATGTGCACACAGAGGCTAAATCTCGTGCACTTTTCCCAGATCTAACGAACTGGAATGATCTCACTCCCTCCTGGATGGATCTTAATCGGTGACTCATAAAACCTTCAAGACTTCACTCCCTATGAATATTTCTCTCGCTATCTCTCTTGATCTTCCTCTCCTTCTTCTCTTTTGACTCCTTAAAGATTTATTTCGACACCTAGTCAAATTCTGGGTCTGTGCACTCCTTTCAATAGACTCTTGCACAAGATTTATCTTCTTGCGGGCAATTGTGCACACCTTGCAGCAACACCTTTGCACTCCTTGCAAATGGAAACTCCACGCTATCTCTTCTGATCTTATGAGTCAAAACAGACTCTATCAACGCACTCTGTGCGGACTGTATGCACACCTTGCATGAACTCAACAAAGAGAACAAACGAAACTTATCTAAACATTTCACAGTTTCATGTACTCAATAACACAACTCATTCATTCATAAAAAAAAAATAACAGGGGATTGCAAACAATAGCAACACCTTGCATTGGATCAATTTTCCTCTGTTATATTCATTCAAAAGTAAAATGGCTACATCTATGATAAAGAAACAACTAAAAACACAGCAACAACTAAATCACAATAATCTCCTACTAACTTGCAGCAGCCTCATTCGGGCATACAAAACCTCTATTTATCTTAGAGGATTCCTAGGGTTCCCCCCCCCCAACTACTCGTCTACTCGAGAAAAAAAACTAATTGTTACTTAATTTTTGTTACATTCAAGACTAGGAGTGAAACTCCCATATCACTTGTGATCACTCGTCCCCAAGTGTTTTATCTTGTTCAGTTTTCAATCATTTCAAAAATATTTGTAGGGAACGTCAGTGGTTAAGATTCTAAAATGATTTAACAGCGTGCTAAGGCGTTGAGTTTTCTCTCCATGTAGGCTTGTTGACGATGCCCCTGCATCAATGAAGAGGACATCTCTGGATTATCCAATATGGAGGAGATGGCTATCCATACATTGAAAGAGATCGCATGAGAAAATGCAAAGTAGAAATACGATAAAGGGGAGACCTCAAGTATAAAGTATGTTGATGTAAAAATAGAGTACCCTGCAGATATGGAATCGGAAAAAAAATGTAATGGACTTTGGTCCAAACCCTGAGTAGTACTTCAATGACCTTACTCCAGATGAAAAATAGTTCCTGAGCTAGTTTGACATGAGGCCAAACCAGAGATCAAAGGTACAATAGTGAATATGCAGGAACCTGTGAGAGAGGCACTTGACAAAAAATCTAAGAAAGCACTGAGATATGTAATGAGGCCAAGGAAATCTAAGTTTTCCATTGACCTCAACAAACCTGTTACAAAGGAAGAATAGGGTATCAAGGATGGAAGCAAGGTAAATACATTGATCAAACCAAAGGTTGAAAGAATCATCAAATTCAGAGTCTACAATAGAAAAAACAGGATCTTGAAATGTAGCACACTAAGCTACAGAAAAAGTACCAGAAGTTGCAAAAGAAGCATCAGAAAACACACATGTTCTTGAAAGAGATAATCTAAAAGGTCTATTGTTGTCAAAAGGGAAAGGAATTTGAGACTTATGCCAACTGATCCACCTATATTCTAGATTGGTCTCTAGTTTTTAGTATACGTGGACATCCATGCACAGTCAACTACCAGTCACAACTTTTTAAGACTTTTGTTATGGAGTTGCACCACTTCAGTGATTAGCTTTAGTTATAGTTGCACTTACATAATTTTGTTGCTTTAGTTAAAGGTATTTTTTTCAATTGTAATAAATGGTCATTTCTTTTTAATATGAACAATATTTTTGTTAAGGTCAAATTGAGGGGAAGTTGTGAACTGATACTTCAACCCCAATACACTCAGGTCAAAGAAATATTTACAAATTGTAATTAAGGAGTGATAGTCAAGTTGTTTACAAGGTCTAGTTGTAATGTAAAGTTGAACATTAGAGTTAGATCCTATAAAGGTGGTCGAACCCTCTTGGGATAGAGATAAATAGAGATATTTGTGAATGTAATAAGGTTCAATTTTGGGAGATCAAGGATCATAATTTTGGTTGGGACTTGAAGCATAAGACTGTTAAGTTTTCTACCTTGGTGAATATAATCTTTGGTGACAGACTGTATTTTCTTCTCAAATCTTTTGCGTGTCATTAATCTTATCTAGATGCAAATTGGAAATGTATGCAAAGTGTTGTTTCCCTTCCTTTCAGCTATTGTCTTAATGAACTGTTTATTGTTGTGCAACCTGATTTAAGCTATTGTTTTTAGTAAACAGTTTATTGTAATACAACCATATTTGGATGATTTGTGTCAAGATACATGTTTTAGATCTCGAATATTATTTCAAGTCTGAAATTTCATATAGCAAGAAACAAATTGTATGTTTGCTTGTATTTCCTTTGTTTTATTCTTCATATATTTACCTGCTCACCAATTTTCATTCCACCAGCAAAGGGAAACCTTACACTGATATTGTTGAACAGTCCAACCAAGTCTCTACCCTTAAAAACCTATCTCCCAGCTGACCAACAAACTTAATTCATAAAAACCAATAATTCCAACACTTGAGGTGGCCTAGCTCTGCCCTTTAGCAGTCAGTTGTAGACCTTAGGACCAACAATGGAAAAGAATTGCCAAGATTCCCTTCATTCTATATTTCTTGTGGAAAAAAATTCCCACTCTTGTTAAACTTGGCGCAATGCGCTCGGTGACATTATTGTGGTTTTGACCTATCACTCATATGCCTTATTTGTTGGGCTCTCTGCATTCTTAACCTTGTCATTTCTACACTCATAACTCTCTCCGGACCAAAATATTTCTAATGCCTCTCTCTTTCTAAGTATGAAATTATTACCATAAATTTGGACAACAACTCTGACACTTTTTCCATGCCATACTAAATCTTCAAGAATAAATATATCATTATATATTTATTTTTTTATTAAGGCCATGTGATTTTTTATCCAACATGTTAAAGAAAGTTTATAAGGAAAGGTTTATTGATTAAAAAATCGAGTTTATAAGACATTAATTGTAAGAGTGTATGTGCTCACTACATATGATCCCTCTTATCTAAAAATCCATAGAGTTCGTGGGATAGAGGATGATTTTGGAAATGAAGAAGATCGCATTATCTTGAAGAGGATCTATCATGAAATATAATTGTTGCGTGGGCATTATTTTCTGCCTGGAAGACCATTATAAACATGTTCAAAAAAGGCATCGAAAAATTTAAAGGTAGCTACTACTATGGTTTGGAGTTGGTATCGCAGCTATAAATACTATAACTAATTATTCTGAAGACACCAATGATCCACTCATCAAATTTGGCACTGAGTATGGCAGACTTACTAAGCGATATAAAGCCATGGAGTTGATAACAAAAACAGTGGTGAATTTAAGGTTCCAGGTATACATACATGTCAACCATTCCTCGAAATTCTTGAGATGTGATTCTGCAGTAATGTCCTTCATCAAGTCTTCACAATTTCTTGGAAAGCATTCACTTGTATGACAAATCTTTGTGTGAATTAAAAGACTTGGAACTTTCACAAAGGCCTCAAAAGTAGCTGCGCAATTGGAGATTCGTTGGGTCCACAATAATAAGTTTCCAAACATGGGCATCTGAGTAATGTTGAAATGGTGACAACAAATCCCCATGGGATGTGGATCTAGATCCTACTATTCATCTTTTGGTTGATATAAGGCAACCTAAGTTAGAATGTATAATTAATGAATTAGTTTCATTGTAACCGTGGGAGAAATTGTTTAAATATGTGTGCCTGAGAGACAAATATTGAGCCACAGGCTTCAAGCCCTCTCCAGGCTGTTGGTTGTAATCTCCATGATATGAATAATAATACATCGGATGCCTATGCTTGGTGGACGTAGCCCAATGTTTGGGTGAACCACGTGAAATCCCTGTGTCTATTTCTTAAGTGTGTGATTGTTAATTATCATTGAGAAATTGTTAATTATCATTGAGAATTGTGTTTTCCGCATTGACAATTCTAACAAGTGGTATATAGCTGGTTGGAAGAGAGAAGTGCGTAAATATTCAAATTTCCACAAGTCTCTCCTCTAAAAGGTTGCATCGGCCACTGGTGTACCCTTCGTGCTTGAATAACCTTTCCATATTTCCAGAGTCAATCATCTCGGGAGTTGCGACGGATCCAGTGGTATTTCGCGGTGATTTCCGCAGTCAAGCCTCACAGGAGGTGTGGCGGCTCTTACCAAATCTGCAGTTAAGCCTCACGAGAGGCGTGGCGGCTCTTACCAAATCTGCAGTCAAGCAGCACAGGAGGTGCGGCGGCTCCTTCAAAATATTCGCGTATATATTTGGAGTTTGAAACATTTAAGGTATGAAGGAATTGCATATTTTAAAAGGACTTAAGGTATGAAGTCACGAGGCATGAAGGAATTCAAATATGTTTAAAATTGAATTTTTGAAAATGTGAACAAGTGACTCACGTGGAGGTTATTTTCAAAAGTTTTACTATATTTTGGAAATATAGTATGGAATATTGCAGGAAGGAATATATGTATGGAAAGGGCAAATGAATATAGTATGGAATATATATTTTGGAAAGTGGAGGACATTTTTTTTTAAAAGGTGGAGGTGTTGCAGGGGTTATTTCGCCTCTGGTGAACAATGCTAATCAAGGTGGTAGGATTGACAATGGGATGGTAAATGTAAGTAATGGCAATAAAGGTAATGGTAAAGTTACCATGTGAAAATTTATTTTAAAGTTGTATTTTTTGGTTATATGTAATTGGGCATATTGTTGTAAGACCTGGTTAGGCATGCGTACCCCTGGTTCTGTTAAGTCACCTATGAAAGTATAGATTTAGGTAGACTAAAGAAGGGTGGGGGAGCATGAGTCATAAATTAAAACCTTGTACATAGGTCTACAGTTGTGGGTTTCGGGTCCATGACTATTGGTTGCCCGTGGTATGGTGTCCATAGAATTGCATGTTATGGGGCTCGGTGAAACTCCATTGTAAAGTGGTTTGGAGGTGAGCAGTGAAAAGCTCATTTGGCAGTCTTGGTCAGATTTAGTCAAGGTTTCGAATAATCTGTTCGAGGTGGAGCATTGAAGGTGCTCTGGTCAAAAATTTGGGTCAATAGAAAGGCTGATGTGTTTATGTATTGACAGGTTAAATCAAGGGTTTGAGAACACATGATAGAGGCGAGTTCATATTCCTTGGAATTTTGGAAATTATTGCAGGACAATTGAGGTCGAATGGCATCTTTAGTAATGCCAAGTTGCAATATGAGTTGTGGTCAGAAGTAGTTGAGTGCTATATGGACAATCGGTTACCATTAGTTGCAAAAGGTTGGAAGATTTTGGAAGAGGTATATTGAATAGGTCTTCTCTTGTGATTACTCAGTTTTTTGAAATTGTTTGATTGTTATGTTCATGCTCTCATCAGCATTCTAAGTAAGATCCAGATCAAACAAGTAGATCTTTGTTGGTTATAATGACAATGTCAAGGGATATAGATCGTCATTAACAGAGATAGTGTTTGATGTATTTCTTCTCAAATCAGATATAGTAAAAGATGATAGGAATAAAGCATGACTGATAGAAGAAAGGTATTTTGCAAGGCATTGATTTCCATGAAATATTCTCGTCAGTTGTTAAGATTTTCTCTATTCATGTAGCATTGGCACTAATTGTTGTAGCTAGATGATAAGACAAGTTTCTTATGGAGATTTGTATGAGGAGATATGTATATCGAACAACCATAAGGGTTTGTTCAGGATCACAACAGAAGACTTATTTGCAAGCTCAAGTAGTCATTGTATGGCCTGAAATGCGCATCAGGCATTGGTACAAGATGGGTGATTCCTTCATGGTGAG
>ML799244.1:43076-53769 GCA_009831015.1 Picea engelmannii
GAATTCCTGGACTTTCAAAGACCTGAAATCTCTCCACGTGGATCTAACCTTTAGGACTTTCAACTTACCCATGACGTTGCATCCCAAACCCCCGGAGTCCTGAATTCCTGGACTTTCGAAGTCCCGAGATCTCTTCGCGTGGCTTCGACCTTCAGGCCTTTCAAATTACCCACGACGCTGCATCTAAAACCCCCGGAGTCCCGAATTCTTGGACTTCCCAAGTCCTAGAATATCTCCACGTGGTGTTGTTCTAGATGTGGAGGCAAGTATTGGTGGGTCCCAAATACGCCTCCCTCTAATTGGACCAAACAAGTGAGTGCCAGAGGTGACATGCTACGAGACATAGATGACACGTGGCCCATATAGTGGGTGACACATGTCACGTGTTAATGGGAACATAGGGTCTGCGAAACGTACAGATATAGGTGACACGTGGCATGTCAAACGTGGGTCCACGTCACCCTGGGCGATGTCACCCAGGACTGATAGCCTTCCAAGTCCTTCAATATCATGGTCGAGGTGTGTCCACGTAACCCCTGGATCGACGGCCTCTGTACTTCGTAACTTAAACGTTCGGGGAATACATGGTGTGTCTTCCTCCTTACTCCCGAAGTGGTCAACATGAGGCTGACCATGGTTTATATCTAACGGTTAGAGGGGATCCTGAATGATCATCAGATCCATGGCTCTCATCGATTCATGACTTCGACGTTTGAGAGTTCTACCTGCTCAGTACTCCTTTTCTCCCGGAGTAGGACTTCGACAAAGTGCTACATGCTAATCCTTCCACTGGTGGATCAAACGGTTTGGAGGGTTATTCATGGAGTCCCCAGATCAACGACTCATAACTCTAGCTCAAGGGTCCCTTGGTATCAGTATTAGGCGACTCCTAGAGGGACACTTGTCAACCCAAAACTCGTTGGCAAGATACGTGGCACATGCCTCAGGTCATCGAAATCTCTTTGCTCTGCCATAAATCCACCAAACATCGCATCACCATCGCTCGAGATGTGGATCCCCACGTTCTCTTGACATGTTATGCACATTCCTACAAACGAACAACTAAGAGGAGTCTCGAAGGATCTGAAGATCAATGGTCCACAATAATTCACAACTCCGACATTCAGAGGTTTTGGTGTTATAACGCCTTTTCTCTCCCGAAGTGGTCAACACCGGGATAACTATGATGTAGATCCAATGGTTGGGATAGTTCCCAGGTGTCCTCAAATATATGGCCCACATCACTTTGCGACTTCGACATTCAAGAGTTTTGGTGGTTGTGAAGTTATAACATCCCGAAGTTCCGAACTCTCGGAGCTCTGAAGACAATAAGAGATTAACTCCTTTCGGGCTAGCGCAGGGTTCCTAGACCTTGGTCATATGGATCTCCTAAAAGTTCTCGAGGGATACACACTTCACTCTTTGTCATGAATTTGTTAAGGCCATGGTTATGAGTCTGTGGTCTCTTGGGTGATTGGTTTGAAGGAAGCGCCTTCCATTTACAGAGCTTAAGCTCTAATTCGGGGAAAAAGGTATTTCTGAAGTATCAATGGGACTGTAGCAGTCTCGTATAGTCTGCCCCGACTCCAGAACTATGAGGTTGTTCCTTGGGAAAACACCTTGAAGACTTTCCAACCAGCCCAGAGGCCAAACTTGTCATCTTATAACCATTCTAATACAACAACTTACAGAAGAACAATACGCCTTATTACCATTAATTTCATAAGAGGCACAATGTATCACAATTACAGATATTCAAATCATACACTCCAATTTAAGTGCATAGGGTATATGAAGTAGTTATCTATTACAAGTTGCAACCAACTAACCGACCGTGGGTGTTTTCCTTTCCACCCAACCATAGGGTTAGAGGCCTTCATTCTTAGGACTCTAGCCACCCCCATTCCAAGCCATGATATCACTAGGGAAATTTTGTAGTTTCTCAGAGATTCTCTCTCTCTGTCATAGCCTATGTGAGGTTTATCAGATGCTCCCTCAAGATCAAGCTCTCCGACTTCTTCTCAAGTTATGTATTCTAAAAATTCTCAGAGGTCCTTTCTCTTGTTCTATCCAGTAACCGGAACAACTTATCAAGCTTCCAGTTCTTCTTCTCAATTGGAGAGCCTCACATGCTCTTCCTATTTTCTTCTGCATATCCCCCGATCACACATTTCCCTCATTGCATATCTTTATTTTCTTCCTTCACGTGTATTATTTCATGCATTTCTCCTCCTCAGGAAGGTTCTTGATCTATCCTGTTCCTTCTGTCAGAAGGAAACTCGGGTGAGTCTGGGCCTGTAGTAAAATTTTCCCTCTGTGGTACTTCAGGATGACAGTTTTCTTTCTCCCCAAACAGACCCTCCATGCTTCCATTCATTGGGGTGGTTGATGGTTCCACCACCAATCCTTTTCTTATTAACTGATTTCTCCTTGGGATAAGGATGAGGCTTATTATTTTAGCAAGGAGAAATTTGGGTCATTTTGACATAATGAACCCTCTCCATTGTTTCACCACTCTTTTCCTCTAGTGATATCATGGCCAGTACTTCAAGGCTTCACCCCGACNATTTCTCCTTGGGATAAGGATGAGGCTTATTATTTTAGCAAGGAGAAATTTGGGTCATTTTGACATAATGAACCCTCTCCATTGTTTCACCACTCTTTTCCTCTAGTGATATCATGGCCAGTACTTCAAGGCTTCACCCCGACAATTAGTCGTTGGAAATTTACACAATAATACATTTACATTGTTCCCATGCCATAGCTGGTGGTCACAATTAATGATTAATTACAAGTTGGGGGAAACACGGGTGTTACAAAATCCAACCTTGATTCCAAATATATGTCAAACCAGGATCACTCACCCTATGAAACATACAGTTCCCTATATCTATGAGATGATCCACTAGATCCTTAGGAAATAAACTACTGTTTCCACAACCCACAATAACATTTGAAACGACTTGAACCTGCTTCCTAGAATTAAATTTCCACACTAGATACTTTCCAATGACTGGAAATACTTGAAAATTGGCTGTCCATTGAATAGAGCCATTGGGTAGGATTTTATTTGGCTATATGATAGAATCCAAAATTGAATTGGGAGCTATTATCCAAGATTTATCCACCAACGCTCGACTAAAAACTGATATATCCTTAATCTCCCAACCACCAATTTTATTGGGTTTGGAAAGTATATTCCAATTAACCAGATGAGATCCCAAGTAATCTATACTTCCTTTCCATAAATAATTAAAACACAACTTCCTTATCTTTGTTAGAATATTTTTTTGGATCTTAACCATCATATGCAAATGCACTAGAATCGCTTCAATGAATGACTTGATAAGGACCAAATGTCCTCCCCTGCGAAATCGACATGTTGGACCATATATTTATTTACTTTTCAATTTTGTTCAACATCCAATGCCAATTTGTTACACATGATTTTGGTCACTCTGGTGATGTTTCAACAATGATGTATTCAGGCTCCCAACAAGGACTTTTTGCCTGAGAAAAGTGGCTCCTGTCTTCTTCCAAAAACATATTTTAAAGATGAGTTCACAGGGTGCCTATGGTATAGGGTGTGAGAATCCTTCATTCTCGCAGGCCACCCACACTTAGGGTGCGAAATGTTCGCATGATGCTCCATAGATAGGGTGTGAACCTGTTTTTAAGATTGGAAAGGAGAAGAGGTCCCGGGGGTTCTAGAAGGGAATCTTCTAGAAAATGAGTTGGCATTCGCATGGTTTTCATTCTACTAACTTCTCAGATTTGGTGGGATCATCCTCATCCATGTAACCATATCTCCTTCTCCTATATATTGAAAGGTTTTTCATGGAAAAGGTTAAGCAAGATTGAATGAAGAATCATTGAAAGAATTGTGTGAAGAACCCCGCTTGGACAGAAGCTTGAAGACTCTATTTGGTCTATCAAGAGGTATTGGATCTTCTTCATGCAAGTACCGAGCAAGTGTGCGTGTTGGAACCGAGGGTCACTGAAAGGAAGCTTGCGAGATCAAGGCGATCAGGTTGTATCTTCTACTTTCATTTAATATGATACAACGACATGTCCCTTTCCCATAAAGTCACTCTTACTTTATTATGTAACTCCTTGATCATATGCATATGTTGACATTGAATATACTTTTCTATCTTCACTTTGGTTGGTTTGTGTTGTCTTGGACTTGACTTCACGAGAGGACCGGAGCGAAGAAGGAACAAAAGAGACCTAAGGAAGCGATATAAAGGTATGTCACTTATTCCTTCCTATTAGTAGATTCAATGGCTACAACTTAGGGAAAGAGTTGTGTCCTGTCCTATTTTTTTCTAGATACAGGTGGATCTAGGGAGATCTGTTAGTGTTCGCACCTACCGATTTGTCCAATAACATAATTAACAATGCCATATTTATTAGGCTTAAGAACATAACCAAGAAATTGAAACCCTTGCTTTAGGTCACTCGAAGAGAACTTGACCATGTTTGTCATTACAGACCTCTGGTCTGCCTCTATATCTAGGAGATAAATTACAGACTTGGAAGAATTAATGATCATACCTGTTGCATCACATAAACGATTTAATATCTCATGTATAATTCTACCTTCAACACCCACACAAAGGTAGAAAAGAAGGATATCATCTACAAATAGAAGACATTCTAGCCTTTCGTTTCTATCCACAAGAAAACCTTGAAAATGGTGCAAATGTTTAGCATAAAATATTAAATTTCCAAGACCATCAACAACTAAGAAAAAAAGATAAGGGGAGAGAGGGCAATCCTGACGCAGACCACAGGATGGGAAAAAAATGTCAAACCAACTACATTTATCAACATCGCAAAGGATACCGTCGATACATAATCCATAATCCACTTAACCATGCTGAGCTCTATTATTATGTGTAAAAGAAGAATCCTTAGGTATAACCATGACACCAAATCATATGATACCATTGTTTTAAAAAATCTCATGTTGGTGCATTATTTAGTTTATGTGCATCCCTGTATGCCATGGCAATAAAATGCATCATCGAGTTTTTAAATTATTTTGAAACTAAAACATATACTTTATAAGTAAATGTGTTAACTTAATTTGGTGAGCAATACAAAAGTAACACACCAATGCTTCGTAAATTGGTTCTAACTCGTAATCTTTTTGCAATTTTAAAAATAAAAACCAATACTGTATGGAAAATACCTAACTCATTCGGTGCATTGTGCATTGTAATGCATTGATGCATTAATATGTTTAAAATGCACCAAATAGAGATTGTTTAAAACTAAAATAACTCGATTTTTTTTCATAGAATATGTTTAAGAACATTCAATGCATCTTATTATTTATGCATTGGTGCACCATTAAAGCCTATAATTTATAACTAAATGTCTTAACCTATTTTGGTGAGATATACAAAAGTAACACACCGATGCTTCATAAACTGGTGCGAACCGGTAAGTTTTTTTCAATTTTTAAAATAAAAACTAATATTGTATGGAAAATATCTAACTCATTTGGTGCAATGTGCATTGTAACACATTGATGCATTAATATGTTCAAAATGCACTAAATAGAGATTGTTTAAAACTAAAATAACTTGAATTTTTTTCATAGAATATGTTTAATAACATTTTATTTGCCTCTTATAATTTTATGTATCAGTGCACGATATATTTGAGGGCACCAATGTTTGATGTTGAGGGACTAGAGAGTTTCCAACACCAAAATTTCGACCTCTTGGTCGACTAAACCAAGAAGAGACTTGATTATCACCCTATTTTATAGCCTAAAATAAAACATTAGACCCTAACGAAAGAGTAAGAACCTAAGCATAATGATTGTTTATGATTTTTTAAATATTTGTTTTTTATTTATTATTTTGATACTTTGTAATTTTATGTGAATGAAATGCAAATTAAATAAAGTACAAAGCTTATAAATAAAGTTAAACTAACCTAACCCTAAGTTACATAAACTTTGAAACCTTTATTGCATGCTTTTTGGATCTATTAATTTTTATTATCTACAATATTTGATTTTTATAATTTTTGTTTATGTAAGTCAAATGTAAAATTAAACCCATTTAGTGTGAATAAGATAAAGTACAAACTTCTCTGGATGGGGTGACATTTGGCACGCATGCGTTGAGTGCAATAAAACCCCTTTGTGCCATCCTTCCTCCCCGTCTATTTAGTATGTGCATCATTCAATTGGGAAGGATGGTAGTGCACTTGCGTAAGGATGAGGTTTTAATGGAGCACACACAACGAATGCCGAGGTATCACAGAGAAGGTACGAGGATTCTAAGAGACATCAATTTGGTCTTTAAGGAGATTTTCCCTGTCATTTCAATGGATTTTATGGAGGTAAGGCATGGATATTGCCATTTCATTCTGGTTTGGTTGTTAGTTTTCCACTCCTCTCCTGGATTTTCCCCAATCTGGTGTTCTCATCACATTTGGGCTATCATTTTCATCCTTGCCTTTCCAATGCCACGTGAATGGGGAAAGACGAAACACGTGCCAATCTATTACAATTTTTTTGTCTTGACATCATAGACCTGGTCCCTTTTCAACTCTTTCTCTGCCTCCCATCCCTTCCATAAGATCGACTGGTCCTCCCTTGTCTGATCAAAACTGGGTTGACGAAGACGATGCCATGAATTATGTCAAGGAAGAGGTTCCTCTGGTTCCCCCTCAAGTACCTCCAGATTCTCTCCTACTCTTTGCTTCAGACCTTCAGGAACCCCCATACAATTCTAAACGATTGCCTCAAAGTGTCAACCTTGCATCAGAAATGGTAGGTTGTCTGGTTGAGGAAGAGACTCCTCTAGCATGGCTTGAGGAAATAATTATGGCATCAACACAATTTGTTATTTCACCTCAATCTATTGCATCTCCTGAGACAGAGACACCGAACACTCATAGGTTCTCGGAAGAACATTTGCATCTCATCTTTGAAATGCAACAGGACATGGCCGACCAACTTCACCGCCAGGATATCCTCAACCATTTCCTGGATGCTTGATTCAATTCTCTCTCAAATGAGCCTGCTAAGCGAAGGTTCCTGGCCTGCTGCCAACCTTAAATATTCTCTCCTGCATGACCACACTCTCCGAGTGTCGATAGCAACCCGGGTTCGCCTACTCTTTAGTTTTATTTTCTGCTGTTATGTTTCCAAGTCCACAGAGACCATAGTTACAATTTTGTTTAGTACTAGTTTTGTTTACCAACTCTTCTCAACTGTTAAGGAAAACATGAATGCTTGTTCTTGCTGACCACCTTTTCTGGTTTACATATGTATGGCATAACAGGTGACAAGATTCACCGTGTGTATTTCTATGAAGACTCTTTAAGGAAATACAATTTTTTATTTACAAAAAGGAAGAAGATAAAATACAAACTTTAAAAGAAAGTTTAAATAAACTAAATTAAAGGTTGAGTATTACAAAACCCTAAGATTATTTGTAATGATTTTTTTGTTTCCTTTAAAATATATTATCAATAAATAATTTGAGGAAATAAAAGTTAAACCCACAAAATAAAAGAAAAATAAAAGATAAAGATTATATACAAATGAATATTACTTTGTATTTTTGATTTTGTGTAAAATATAATTGTTAGTAAACAATAAAATTATTTAGGAACAAAATTGTTGTAAACAAAAATATAACTAATGTGTTAATATTTACAAAACAAAAAATGTTAAACATGTTATAGTGAGTGTTTTCTTGTTTTAATGTTAAAGTTAGTGTAATGCATGTTATTTTTGTGTTTTCTTTTAAATGTAATAGTTCATTTAAAGAAAATTAAACTAATAAAAAGAAAATATATAAAAGATTATATACATACAAAAATTACAAGTTCATGTGATTTGAATTTTTTTTTTTATATTTTTAAATGTAGTGTTAAAAGGAAAAGTAAAGAAATGAAATTTTAAACAGAAAAGAAAGAAATTCAGAACATGAGAAGTAATTCTCTTATTAAAGTGAAACCCCAAACATTTTCATATATTTAATGAAACTTTCAAGTCTTTGCGAAAACTTGGACCAGAGTTCTGGTCTTTAATTATCCAGGATGGTATTATACAATGAATAATCAAGCACATAAGAGGACAAATAAGATAAATTAAGTTAGATTTTTAATGGAGTAACGCCGGTGAAACTCAAGACAACCATCTTCATAAGAGCAACTAATTATGCTGAAGAATTAGACTAAAATTACAATAGACTTAAACAAATAAACACATTACCTCAGAAACACAATCCAAACTTGGTCCTGCTTTTCTCCCTTTTGCCACTCACAAGACACTTCCTGCTATCAACAACTTCATCAACCTCTATAGAGAAAAATAATGGAGTATGAATGTATGAGAAAGAAAGACAACCTCACAATGCGCCAAGCATACTTCTCTTCCTCAGTTTTTTCCTCCTTGTAACTGGCTATCTCCTGCCTATTTTATATTGTTTTGGTGGGTAGTTATGGTAGTTAGGGTTGATTCGGTTCCAACTGGGTGTAGCAAACCCCTTGATCTGCTTCCTTTTTATTTAATAAATAAAAAAAACATTCATTTATTTGATTGTCAATTTCATGAAACAAGCAAGTGCCTCACCCAACAACAATTTATTTGAAAATTATGTCAACAATATTGAAAATATTTTGTTACTTGGAATCGAGTTATAGAGCTGGTAAAAGTTCAATGGATCTACTACGGTCCTAAAGATGCTACCTGGGAGCATGAAGATGCCATGCGGGCAGAGTACCCACAACTTTTTGAAAAAATTTGAGATTTTGATCTCTATTTTGTATATGCACTAAGGACAGTGCCAAGATAAGGGGGAGGGGATGTAACACCCTGGGTTTCAAACCCCCATTTTTAAATAATGTATTGTTACAATGCTGAGAGGCCTGAGTGCCCAAACAATTATTAAAGGTCCAGTATGCCCAAGAAATGTAATGTTTTGATAATTATTAATAATAAACACATCGCTGGCTGCTAGACAAACAATGAATAGAGTTATAGGGGGCTTGAGGGGATACATGTTTATTCCTATGTTAATTACCCTTTTTTCCTAAGGGAGGGGATCGTTTATGTGAGCTTCTTGGGGAAGGCCAAGAGGTTCTTGATTCCCCACGAAAATACTTACACCCATCCCTGGTCTGATTGTGGGGTTGGTCATTGGCTCGTCCGCTCCTTCACTTCTGCATTTGTACCATTCTTTCCCTCATTCCCTTTGATACACTCACTTACCCATTCACTAATCCATCCTCACCTATGTATTGGATGGGTAAAGGGAAAGGAACTGTTGAATGTTAGCCACATGATAGTTGGCTGTAATGGTCATTGGTGCAATCCAACCATGACTTGGGGCCTACATGTCTAAGATGCATTGGCCTGTGCCCTGTTTTTCTCACAATTGCAAGTCCTGAGAGTTACAGCATTGAGATTCTGGATCGGATGTGCTGGAGGCCCTGAATGAAGGAGAATGACTGACTGAGGGACTGTGTGGAAAAATAATGTGGAGGTCCATTCTCTTGGGTGGTACAGGCTGGGTAGAAGAGAGCTGGGTACTTGGACTGTTGTAGGTGCTGGAAAACCTATGAGAGCTTGAGATCTGACTGGTTTGGGAACCCAAGCACACTCTGGAACCTTCCTTGTGGATTCATAGCCCTGGCTTGGGGGTGACATTGCTGTTGAGATTTGGAGCAGTGGTGTATATGGTTGGGTGGAACGTCCTTGGTCTGCAACCAGTTGGTGTCGCCTTTTTATAAATATAACTGCTCTCTGTTGTGATATTATTATCGGTGTATGAATGTATTCTGCTATGTATTTTAATTATCGTTTAACTAAATCTTAGATTATGCATGCTTGCTGGATATTGTTGTGCATGTCGTTAAATATTTTATCTTATGTGTCCTTATTAAATAAGAAGGTACCGGTAAGAGTACAAAGTCCAAGGGTGGGATTCAAAGTATCATGCCCTGGCCTGTGGGTGGTTGGGGATGTTACACTCTGCTTCGGACCTTCAGGAACCCCCATACAATTCTGGACGATTGCCTCAAAGTTTCGACCTTGCATAAAAAATGGTAGGTTATCTGGTTGAGGAAGGGACTCCTCCAACATGGATTGAGGAAAGAATTATGGCGTCAACACAATTTGTTATTGCACCTCAACCTATTGCAACCCTTGAGCCAGAAACAACCAACAATCATAGGTTCTTCGAAGAACATCTGCAACTCATCTTTGAAATGCGACGAGACATGGTTGACCAACTTCACCACTAGGATATCCTTAGCCATCGCCTGGATGCTTGATTCGATTCTCTCTAAAGTGAGCCTGCTAAGACAAGGTGCCCGACCTGTTGCCAACCTTACATATTTTCTCTTGAATGACCACACTCTCTGAGTGTCAATGGCAACCTGGGTTCACCTACTCTTTAGTTTTATTTTCTGCTGTTATGTTTCCAAGTCTAGAGAGACCATAGTTACAGTTTTGTTTACCATCTCTTCTCAACTGTTAACAAAAACATGAATGCTTGTTCTTGCTGGCCACCTTTTCTAGTTTACATATGTATGGCATAACAGGTGGCAAGATTCACCATGTGTATTGCTACAAAGACTCTTTAAGGAAATACACTTTTTTATTTACAAAAAAAAAGAAGATAAAATACAAACTTTAAAAGAAAGTTTAAATAAA
>ML799244.1:80330-103824 GCA_009831015.1 Picea engelmannii
ATAATGATTTCATAACAAAAATAAAACAAATACGTAATTTAACATACCTGGGTCTGATGCTAACCCTCCACTTTCCACTTGCCTTGTTGACCATTGCTGAACTGTGTAAACACTGCCCAAACCTTGTTCCACCCTGCCAACTAGGACAACTACCTAGCTCCAGGATACCATATGGATATCCTGGCCCCCGTGCCCAAAACCTCCAGCAAACCGGTGCCTGTATTGATCCAATCCGACTACAGAACTCAACTCTCCTCTGTGCAATCCAAGAGAGACCTCCCCCCAAAATTCCTGTAGAATGGTAATGCCTCCTCCGTAAACCTCCTCCCCTGCTATTCCTCCTTCACCGCCCTGCCTTTCATTTACTTCATTACCTACCCATTTATTACCTTATCCCCTCATAATTAATATCTTATCCCTTTATATTCAATGTCTTATCCCTTTCCATGTACATAAGTTTTTAACAAATTAACTTATAATTTATTATCCCTATTAATTTAATACCCATGTCAATGAATGTAACATGTAATTAATTAATCAAATTGCAACCATTAATTAATCTATAAATATTTAATTAGTATCTTTATACCCATCTTGTTTAATTAATACCATGTTAAGACAATTAATCCCCTAATTAATTTTTACTTAATAATCCTTAAAAATTTATTCAACTAGGGTTGTTACATCCCCGTTTGATATAATTCATGATATGCACTTTTCCAGTATCCATATCTCTCTATTTTTCTGTAGAGGACCTTAAATGCCTTCAAGGTATTTCCTCTTTTGGTGGAGTAATTGATATGTCCCTTTTGGACTAGGTTTCCCCATTTTTAGGTGTTGTATTCTTGTTTATCGCCTTTTAGGTAACTTTCGATAAGCACCTAGATTTAGGAGAAACCCTAATTGCTTGGTTTCCTTTTCCCCTTTTCTCTTCTAACTGTTGATCAACTTCCTGTTCCTCTTATCGCTGATCAGTTCTCTGTCCTTCTTCCTATAACCCTACATACTGTAGAAAATACTTCCAAGGAATTTCTATTTAATTTAAAGAAAAGAGAACCAAAATTTTAATAAAACCATAGTGATATAAACTTCTATGAGAAGATTCAAGGTGATTCTGGACCCTTTTAGACATATTCGTTAAGATTTTAAGAAAATACAAAGGAAGGTTTAATTCCTTGTCACCATTTAAGTGCATAAGGAATTGAAGGTGATAACAATGAACGATAAATAAATGAACTTCACTTGTGATATACATTTGGACTATAGTGATAATTTCCCACCACTCTTCTTTAATCCACATAATCGAGATGCCCTGACTCCAATAAGGGTTTTGGTGTTCTGCCACCAGAAATTTGTTGCATATTTCATTAGGCAACTTACCCTTTTTAAACCATCTTTCACAAATAATCAGAAGAGCGCATGCCCCAATAATAAAATGATCTATAATATGAATGGTGGCGTCCTTAAGTTGGGTTTTAAACCCATCAAAATTCTGTGTGAAGAGACGGGCCACTCTTGTGTGATGCCCGTTGAAAGCATAGATGAAAACAAATCATTCTTCTCTGATGAATATGTCTCTTATTTTTGGAATGGCTTCAAACAGTTCGAGCCCCTGTGGCTTTGTTCAATTCAATTTCCAATGCTCTCGGGGAGACACCATTGATTTATAGCTACTTCTACTGGAAGTGATGACCATTGTATGCATTGTTTCAGGTTCCTTTACCACCTGCAATAATTATTTCACACGACCCTGCAATAATAACAGTTCAAGGCGAAAACATGTATGATCCTTAGAAAAAAGTATGTAATGATGGTTAAACTATTGGTAACCCACCTGATATCAAGTGCTCAGGGACATGCACATGCATGCAAGGCAGAAACACAACTTAATTCAAACTTTAAAATTTTCAGAAAGTTAAAACTAAAAGAACAACGCGTTTTCTGTTGTTTGCAAGAATGGGGGCATTCTTGCAATCAATGTATTTTTGCATTGAAGGCCTAAGTTAGCATGTTATCAACCCAATAGTGACATAAACTTCATAATTCATCTTATTCAATTCAAATCATGACATGTATTAACCTAGTAAAAAGCAAGGAAATGATGAAAAACAAATAAGAAGACTAAAACAATCAAAATGACTCAACACACCATTTAAAAGAAACTAAGAAAGAATTAGGTTGACAGATGGATGGGATGATAGAGGAAAACAAGGAAGAGGTGTATACCTAGGATTTAACAACCGACTAAGTGTTGTTGACAAAAAATGTAGTCAACACGGTGCATTCATCCAATTAAAGTACATTGATGAAAAACGTCTTCTAAAACCTCTAGTTACCCGCCTTTGCTAACAACCTTTGCTATAAATAGACAAGGGATAAATTTTTTGGGGACATTCCTCAAAAACCTCTGCTATAAGGTGTTCTCATTATAGTGTATTATCCAATGTTTATGCATATTATTAGGACATGGGGAACCATTGGGACAAGCATCCGACACATGTTTTTATGGAGAAAGATGAATGTAATTTTAGGAGGGGACTTAAACTTACTATAAAAAAGTGGAGATATGGGGGAGTGTAGCTAGATGTGATCCCTTGGTAAACCTTTTTATCAATAATATAGATGAGGTAAGATTGATTGATTTATAACTTATTTAACTGATCCTTACCTAGAGTAATACGAGGATAATGAAACCAAGAATGGAAAAAATATTATATATATTTTTTGTGTTAGAAGATATTACAAATGATCCTGAAAGGATTAGGTCATGGGTGGAAGTAGGAGGAGAATAAAACCATATGAGAATCCTTTTCTAGAATACCAAAGATGAAAGTGAGCCTCCAAGTCTATTTGAATTTAATCCTAATTGGTTAGAGGAGGAATTCATTAATTTGGTCAAATCTAAATGGGGAAGTGTTTATGTCTAGATTTGTTCAGATCCAAACATAAACCTCACAAGGATATGAATCCCCCTGCATTTTTATAGAGGTGGTACTCCTCTTTGTCTAATATATATATCTTTAATATCTTGGATTGAGATAATTCTAGAGAGCAAACCCAAACATTTTATTGCTTAGTTTTATATTGAAATGGTTCTCAATAACCAGATCTACCCTTTATGTGCAAAACGTAACCTCTTAATAGTGAAATATTGAAGAAAGGATTCAATATCAGAATAAATATATACTCAAAATCATTAATACAACCCTCTAAATCATATTAAAGTAGTGGATACATCCATATCTACTCACAAGAAATATGAGGAAATAGTTTTGATCATTTCAAGAACTTTAAATGAGTTCTGCATTCAATACTGAAAAACAATTGATAGGAAAAATCCAAAAATATCACACTTAGAAATACCAATATCTAAGAATTCATTAAATAAATGCCTTGAAATATTTCTCTATGGAGTTTTATTCATAAATTATATTCAACAATACAAAACATCTTAGCAAACCAATTGACTAAATGTTCAGAAATGAAGGTTGTCAAACACAAGTACTAAATATCCATGAATCAAATAGACAATCCTGGCTTACATATGATAGTCACATATATGGCTATAAATACTCCATGATCATATAGAGAATAAGTCTTTTAAGAATACAAGAAAGACACTTAAGACTCAACCTTATGTTTGTTTCAAAAATACAAACATAGAGCCTTGAGAAAGTAGTGTAGAAGAAGAAGAAAAATGGAGAAGATGGAGATATCTGTTTGCTGATTAGAATCTTGGTTGCATGTTGATGGATAGACCCTTCTATTCTTATCTTTTGAGTTCCCCCTTCTAACCCTTTGATGGAGTCCTTTCTTTCTTTTTAAAATCTACTCTTCTAACTTCTCGAGGTAGTTAGGGTTTTTCTCTTCTTGAATTTTCCATACATTTTTCTTCTTGAAATAATCAATTTAATTAATACCTAATTGAGGCCTCATTAATGAATTTGTATCGTTGACATTCGTCCCTTGGAGTGGGGCCTATTTCATCTTTAATAAAAGTTTTTGATAAACTTTTATTTTGAAAATTTTAATTGGATTCCTTTTTTTAAGTGGATTGTGTTTTGATTTTTTTGGTAATTATGTTTAATTTTTATGACATGGAAACCATTTTATATGTAATATTCATCATCTCAGCTTTCCAACAAGTCTTTCTAAGCACAATTTGGAGTTCTCTATCTCAATATATAAGTTGAGGAAGTCGATGTACCAAGCATATTTATCAACAAAACATAAAATTATAGCTGTATGCTCTTTCAATTTATAAGAGAATCATGGCCAATTTCAGCTCTTGAAATCTGTTCCGTCGTTTTCCTCATTGAATTACCTTTCTAGAAAGGTATATTTTTCTGAAAACGAACGTCCGGATCTCAAGATATGACCTCCAAAAGTTCGCTACTCAACAACCATTCATCCGACTCATTGGTTAATCTTAGCCCTCTATTCAAATTCGGCTTTTCCATTTAAAATTTGTATTTTCCTTAATAATAGATATCCCACATTCATTTGTGGTGTTGAGAGCTTAGTGCATATATTGAAAATTTTACCATGCTTTTCATGTGAAGCATATAGAGACTATGGAAACTTGGAGATTCGACCTTAGAGATTTCATGAATTAATTGAAATTTTGACTACCCAGTCATCATCCATCAAGCACCCAGTCAATGCCCAATCAATAGTGAGTTAATGTCTAGTCAGTAGTGAGTCCATGTCCTTGTCATTACCATGTGTCATAATGAGATATGTTTCCATAGGATGCCACATGTCATAAGATGATTGGTATCCATGTGTTGTGTGATTGGATGTCATGTTTGCCACATGGCGTAGTGCCTTAGGATGATATAAATTTCCACATGTCATTATTTCAATGGATGCCACATATCATAGGATAAGAGGTCACCATATGTCGCAAGGTGATTGGTTATAAAAAATATTAAGAAAAGTTTAAGTATGGGAGAGGTAAATGGAATGAGAGTGGAGGGAGGAGGGAGAAAATGAAGGTCACAAAGAAAGGGAAAGAAAAATGAGGGTCATGGGGATGGAGGGATAAGGGGAAGGGAGATGCATATGAACTCACAGAACTGTGGTGGTGAGGAAAGAGGGCAGTGTATTGGAGTGGAGTGAGGGGGATGTGAAAATTAAAAATAAAACTAAGTCAAGTGAAGTAGACGAATAGGTGAGTGAAGGAGGAGAGGTGGTAGGAAAGATAGGGAGGGTGAACCCATAGTGGAGTAATGAAGCTTGGGAAATAATTGTAAGTGTGGGAGAGGGGGAAATAAGAAAAGAGAGGGAGGAAATAAAACTAAGTGTTGAGAAGAAATTTGAGAAAATCATCGAAAAAATTCCAAGTATGGAGAAGAAAAAGAATGAAAGAACCAAGAACACGACTTAGCATGAGTGATAAGTATATACATATGAGGTTCCAAGAAGACTAAATACTAAGAATTGAGCAAGGTTACAAGACATATTATCTTTGATGCACATGGAATAAGCACTTTTAAGTGGTTAGACAAAATCTTGGATATATTGAGCATAAGAACTCATATTTCTAATCTGTAAAATGCATGACAAAGCTGAGACCGAGGGCTACGCCATGAGATTACGATCGTTCAAAATATCCTTCTCATGATATCATTTTTTTTATTACTCCAAGAGAGGGAAACCAAGGTGACCAAATTTTTAATCAACAACTGATCCAGGTGGATATCAGTGGCCACCCACCTTTTCCAACTAGCTCAAAACAATTTTTTGGCAATTTTGGTAATTTACTATTTTTAGTAGTTTTCACTTCCGAAGCCGTTTTGAGGCCCTAAACGATGTTTTTTGGGAAAATAGGTTTGCAATATGGAAGTTCCTTCAATATTGCACCTAAAATGAATCTCCTCGATGATACCTATCGAACGGTCTATCATACGCCTAAAACGAAGATCATATGCAAAAGTTACGACCTCGGGAAGTTGATGTACTAACTTACCCAAACGGGGCCCACATGAATTTTGGTGCTTCATCTCCTAGGGTTAGTTTTTTGAATGTATAGGGTTTTTGGCATTCCTACTTATTGTAAAAATTCCTTTAGAGCTTCATTGTAATCATCTTCTTGTGAATGAGCGCATCCGTCACATCTCTTATCAGAGATAAGTCGCTACCATCCCAACAAGCTTGTTTCCGTTACATTCTACAATTTCAACTTATTTCGTTATTGAATAGAAAAACAATTTTATTATATCTCTGTTATTTTTTGTTAAGCACCTGTTAATAATCTGTAGCCATTTCCTTCTGCTGATAAAATCCAGATCAGTGGTATCAGAGCGGTCTGCTCCTTGTCGTCTTAATGCATATCCCCAACGAGGTCGGAGTACAAAGAGTTGGGTCTCAAGCTTGTTTCTCTTGTGGAAAAAATCTCTCGCACGCCCAAGTGACCTCTCATGGTAGGAGAAAAGAAAGATGACGAGACAGGAGATCCTTTCAAACTATTGATTGAGAAAGCCTTCACACAATAGAGGAACGAGATGATGGATAGTTTCGTGCAAATCCTCCGGTAGCTACCAACAAGCGACACATCTTCTTCGAGCGGAGGCGCCACCCCCTTCAAGGCACAAATAAACTTCGATATTCCTATATTTGAAGGTCAGATAGACACATATGTTGTATACAAGTGGTTGAATCTTCTAGAAAGGTATTTTTCTGTCCATAACTTTTCGAATAGAGAAAATATTACTTTTGCACTCCTCAAAGTCGTTCCCCATGTCAAAGATTGGTGGGAAACTTTTTGTGAGAAAAAGGAAACTGAGGAACCCTCATTATTTATAGTCACGACCACCTGGGAATCCTTCAGGGATGCTATTAAGGAACAATACTACCCTGTCAGAACTTATGATGACTTGTATACCAAATGGACCACACTGTGGCAAGAAAGAGACCAAAGAGTGTCAGATTTCACAAATATTTTCCATACCTTGTGCACCAAGATGGGTATCAAATATTCAGAGCGACATCTAGTGCTCAAGTATTGCGGTGCTCTGCATAGATAAATCTAGACTAAAATGGAATTTCTGGATATCTCATCCTTGGGCAAAACCTGCCGATATGCTGTCAAAATCGAGCAGAAGCTCAAACAAAAGACGCGACAATTTGGGCCTAGGAACCCCCCACAAAAAAAGCTAGGAAATGGTAGACCCAACCCACAGAAAAAATGATAGATAAAATATGGACAGTATCAGGACAAACAGTCCAAGCCACAAGCAAAGAAGGACACAAGAAAGACAAAGAAAGAAACTGGGAAGTGGTACGACTTCCATAAGATCCCTTGGCATAACCCTGCTGAATGCCACTCAAAGCAATAATTCATGGTCGAAGTGAAAGCCTCTGAATCAGATGTGGATTATGACTCTAAGCCAAAGCCAGAAAGGGGAATATAGATCATTGACATGGAACCCAGTACCAGCGTTGCTACCACTAAGCTTCAACCTGGTGTACTAGATGAGCAAGAAGAAGGAGAGCACCTCTTCCATTAAAAAATGTGGGTAAAAGGAACCCCACTGCACTTCATCATTGATAGTGGTAGCCAGAAGAACCTCATCTTAGCAGAGGTCATCAAGCAACTGGCCCTGCTGACAACGCCACACCCACAACCCTACACCATTGGATGGCTCCTCCAAGGAAGTGATCTCCGTGTTAGCCAATAGTGCCGACTGTCGTATGACATCAAGCCCTTCAAAGATGAGGTATTGTGTGATGTTTCTCCTCTCAAAGTTTGTGATGTTCTTTTGGGAAAACCTTATTTATGGAAATGTCATGCTGTTTATGAGTCTAGGCCTTGTAGTGTTATTATTACTTTGAACAGGAAATTGTGTAGGATACCCGAGGCAGTCCCACCTAGTGATATTTACTTGATATCTGCTAAGCAATGCAGGAAGGTTTTGTCAAGCACCCCATCTGCACTGACAAGTCAAGCACCCCATCTATCTGACCCCCAATGCACCGCTTCCCAATGGTCCAGTTTGTCACAACTATATATTAGAGAATGAGGAGATCAAGAGATAGATCCAAGAACTTCTCCACAAGGGGCACATATGTCCCAAATCATCACCTTGTGGGAGCCCAATCGTGCTGGTACAGAAGAAATATGGAACCTGGTGACTCTGCATTGATTACCGGGCTCTGAATAAAATCACAGTAAGAAACCAATACTCGATTCCCTGAATCAACGATCTCCTTGATCAACTCATGGGGGCCAAATACTTCAATAAGATTGATCTAAAGTTTGGCTACCACCAGGTCCTGATAGAATATACAAATGTATGGAAGATCACCTTCAAGTCAAAGGAAGGCCTTTTTGAATGGTTGGTCATGCTCTTTGGTTTGAAAAATTCTCCAACCACTTTCATGAGGATGATGGACGATATCCTGTGACCATTCACCAATACTTTTGTAGTGATGTATCTAGATGACATTCTCATTTACAACAAGACTTGGGCCAAACACTTGCAGCATATTCAGCAGGTTCTACACACCCTGTGATAGCACAACCTATATGCCAACTTGGAAAAATGATCCTTCGACATGGACAGGGTCCATTATATAGGCTACATCGTTGATAAACATGGCATACATGTGGATCCAACCAAGATCCAAGTCATCTGTGACTGGCCAGCCCCAACCACACTCACTGAGCTTTATATCTTCTTGGGCCTTGCCAATTTCGACCGCAAGTTCATGTTGGGATTCTTCCATATTGCATGGGCCCTCAACCAAATAACCAGGGGTGGTGGTAAGGAGAAATTTGCGTGGGGCCAGTCCCAAAAACAAGCGTTCAATGATTTGAAGCAATGCTTGTGCTCAGCCCCAGTACTTTCACTACCAGATATGCAATAACCCTTTGAGATTGAGACAAATGCTTCAGACTATGTTGTGGGTGTTGTTCTCACTCAGCACAACCACTCCGTGGCCTATCATAGTGAGACACTATCATATGCTGTTTGTAAGTACCCTACTTATGACAAAGAAATGTACTCCATTGTGCAAGCTTGCCGCCAGTGGAGACATTACATTCTTGGGAAGGAGACAATCATCCACACTGATCATAAGTCACGAAAATTCATGCAGACATAAGGAAAATTGTAGAATGACCACCATCAAAAGTGGTCCACATACTTCCAACAATTCCACCTCAACATCAAGTATAAAACATGAAGCACCAATCACATCTTTTAGTACCATGATTTTCATAGCTAAGGTTATAGGTTTGTCAAAAATTTGCAAAGTCATGCATATTAGCATCCATATTGTTTTTATGACTGGAATCATCTAACATCTCTAAGGGTCAGTTAAAAAAGGAAGCTTATCATTTATTTGTTCCATTTCCATTTGTAACTGCACACTGCAAAACTTGCTACGCATTGCGCAAAGCATTTCATTGCATAGTAGATTTCGTCATGCAGTGGATTTTTGTCACACAGTGGGCTGTCGCACATAGGATTTTGTCGCGAAGTGGATTTCATCACGCAATGGATTTTGACGCGTAGTGGATGCTGTCATGCATAGGATGTTGTCGCGCATAGGATGTTGTCGCGCAGTGGATTCTGTCACGCATATGATGTTGTCGCGTAGAGGATGTCATCGCGAACTGGATTCTGTTGCTTATAGGATTTTTTCTTGTAGTGCATTCTGTCACACATAGGATGTTGTCGCGTAGAGGATGTCATCGCGCAGTGGATTTTCCTATGCACAGGCTACAGGTCGTGTTGCACAAATGACTGGTTTAGTGGTCAACTTCAAGATCACTGTCTGACCAACTAGAGAGGAATTTTGAAACTCCCCGAGGTTTTTTTTTGAGGACAAAACAAATAATAAAAACCTCTCTCAGATTTTCAAAATGTGTCATGGATTGGGATATTCGAAGGAATATTTGAGCCCTGTTTTTCAGCTTTCATGATTTCCTGTCTGAGACATGTTTTTGCGACACGTATTACAGATAACTGGAGATGAAATTAAAGAAATCGAGAGAAGTTTTTATTTATAAAGAGATTAAATACAAAAAAATCTCTCAGTTTATAAAAATAGGTTTTTATCAGTGATATACAATGTCATATTTAACGCTTATTTTCCCAGTATACTGCACATTTTGCTGCGTTTTTGCTGTAGGTTACTGTTTCGTAGCAACCTTGTTGTGCAAGGGAGACAGAGTGTCCAACAGTGAAAATGATGACTTATCACAGCCACAGGGTTGAATGTTGATCATGATCAATTATTTTAAAGAATATCTCGATTACGATTATGATTTGGAAAAGTCGGGTTTCCTATTTTTAATAATCCATTGAAGTTATTGCTCTCTTTCAAAGAAACTAGATCCATGATTCCAGGAGAGAACAACTTGACCCTGACAACCAAGGGTGACATTAGTTTTATATATATGGGGATCATTTTCATGTAAAATAGTTTGGTTGGAAAAATTGGTAGACAACAACTATTGTATGTAATTTGAGATTTTGACCGGAATTTAATGCAAAGGTCCTGTAACTTGATGAAAAGATTCTAGCTGTAGCAGTTGGATGTATTGTGTTCCTCTATTTACGTATGTGCTTCCTGTCATATTTTATCCATATCTTTTTTTATCTATTTCATAACGAATTTTCGAACCTGTGGATTCGTTGCGCAACGCCCCTTGTTCGCACCACTTAGACAAAACATTTTCTTCTAAAAGTTAACTCCGAATTCACCTACAACGGTGCTCCGAGTTACTTCCTATGTTTTTCTCCTGCCTCACATTACGGTTTTACACTGAATACTGTTTCTTGCCTAGCCTTATCCTCTCAAGTTGAGTCATTGAGTCATTTGTCCTCGTCTTTTCCTCAGATCGACTCCATAGCGCAAGTCTTACTTTCTTGCGCCAATATAACCAAAACACATTATATCAAAGGTGTTAAATCTAGCCACTACTTTCAAATCCATATCCCACGCGGAGACCGCGCCTTCCAAGAGAGCCCTCTCCAGATCCGAAAGGCTATTTTCGGGTCTCAAAGTCAGTTGAAAAAGTTACCTTCGTCATCTGTTTATCAGCCGAATAGATTTACGAAGTGCTAACATTTTGGCAGCGTTGTCGGGGACATAATTGAATGAAACTTTCCCTGGGAAGAACGACATTGTTTCAGTTCTAAGGTCTGAGAGCAACAGACACTTAGGCACATATTGGCTGTATTTATGCTCTGGCGACTCCACACGTTAGAAAATTAGTTGAAGGTGATTCCACTTGCAGAATAATCCATAGATAAAGTTTTCATGGTGACTCCAATCAAGATTCAAATGCGATTCAAAGACTCCACTGGAGAATTGGACCTGTTGACAGAGATATGGAAGAGCAGTATGGAAAAATAAGGTACTCAAGCTTGATTTTAGTTCAAGAAGTACTTTTATGTTTTATCAATATCTTCTTGTCCTTTCCTGATTTTTTCAAAAGAATATTTCTTCACTTGCTGGGTTCAAATGAATCCCAGAGATCTACCCTTGTATATCCTTCATTGCAAACTATAGGTATACCTCGTTCTTGTATAACTGATATTCACCAAGCTCCTTCCTCTGAACCATATGATGTTCGTGATCATTCTTGTGAGCTTATGAAACCAAAGCTGAGTTTGTACCTTCTGTTCTTAATCCTGTACCCTTCAAGATTCAAGAAAGATAGAGTCCTCTTAAATTGCCTTCCATCCTTCATGACTTTCTTCTGAAACATTATAAGTACCTTCCTAGGTTCAATGGAGAGCTCGATGGACATTCAACTGAAAAACATATTCAAATATTTGAGCATTTTATAGATATTTTTGAGATTGAACATGATGATGTGTCTATGAGGTCCTTTTCTCAGTCCTTACAAGGAGATGCGAAAGCATGGTTCAAACATTTGCATCCTCAGTTGATTCGATCATGGGATGAATTGAGGGAAGATTTTCGTAGATTTTGGGGTGAGGGAAAGTCATGGAATATACTCCTTTTAGATTTTTATTCCATGAGAAGAATGAAAGGTGAAACCATCTCAAATTTCAGTAGGAGGTTTGCTAGTCTTTATTATAAATTTCCTAAAGAAGTCCAACCTCCTGAAGTTACTGCCATGCTCCATTATGTAACAACCTTTCAATCAAACTTATCTTTTATTTTGATGGAGAGGAAGTCTATGTATTTGTAGCAGAGGTTCAACAATGCTCATGAAGTTGAAGACAATATTCAAGCATGTAAACATATTCACAATGAGGAGTTGGATGCTAAAGAACATGACAATGAATATGAACAAAGAACAATTGATTTGAATCTTGAGAAGAGGGTTAATAATATCATATGTCCTCTTGAATCTTTAAATGATGATTTTGAAAAGGATTATATTTCAGTTATTGAAAAGGAAAGTGCTAATTTAGCTTTTGATCCATACCATGATAAGCACGGGGCCGATTGTTTTATGTATTCATTTGTAGATAGTCAAGAAAATGAATCTGCAAATCAGCTTGTTGAAGAGCCGATTGATGTCCCAAGATTTTTCTTGTTAGATGACATTGCAGATGTTGCTAATTTGTCTTTATATGATGATGATTATGATGCTGACTTCCTAGAACAAGCAACCGCATGTTCTCTATCAGAAAATGTTCCTTTTCAACAGTGTAATGAGAGCAATCAGCGTACATATCACAGTTACAAAGAAGAATATGAAGAAAGTACTAAATTAGTTGAAGGAAATTATTTACCTTTATGCTTTGCTTCGTTTAAATTGTTGAAAGAAAATTTAGAGATCATCATTGAGGTAAAGGAATGCGTGCTGATGAAAAATCACATTGATTCATGGGAAACAATTGACAAGAAATTGCAACAATCTTCTCATGTGTTTAATGACCCTGTTGCTTTTTATATGGAAGGTTTTATCAGTTCAAAATTACAACCATTGGTCGAAGATGAATCTGAAAATGAGTGTGTTCAGGAATCCAAAGAAATTGAAAAATGTGCATATGATAGCAGTGAAGAAAATGAAGAAGGTTTTGAATCAGGTGAAAGAACCTTGCCATTGTGTTTTTCTTCTTTCAAATTGTTGAAGAAAAATGTTTATAATGTTTCAAATAAAAAATCCTCCAGGCATGATGTTGAATATGAAGAAAGCGTTGGACTTGAAAATGAAAATTATATTCCATTATGTTTTTCTTCCTTGGAATTGTTGAAAGTAAATCACGAGATAACAGAGGAAGAAGAGAAGTCTGAACGCATTCACAGTGACACTATTTTACATGAGAAAATTGTTATCAGTGAGGAAGACCAACAACCTTCTCATGCATTTAATGACCGTGTTGTTGATTACATGGAAGGTTATTTCAGTTCAGATTTGTAACCTGTGCTCAACTACCAACTTGGAAATAAAGATGATGGTCAATCAACGTCGATGTTAGATATGGATTTCTTTCCAACAAGGGTTTCATTTCAGCCAACACTATCTTCTGATTCAGAAGATTGTTATTTCCAACAGTCTCAACAGATTTTTCAGCCTCTTGGTGGAAATCAATAGGTTAAATCACATAAAAACGAGAATGCAGTGGAAGGGGTGAAACATGGTTGTTGTTTTGTGCATATTTTAGAGAATCCATTTGCATTTTTGGTGGAGGCGACAAACAATCCCAATGTTTTTAATTTTTTGAGATTTGAATTTATGGATAAATTTTTGAATGAATTATCAGTAAACATTCTTTGGAGAAAGCATGTGCAAAGAAACCAAAAAGTGGATAAAGTTCTTGCATGGTTGCATTGTCATTTTGATTTCACTTGATTGACATCTTTTTCAGCAGTTAGGGTAGGTAGGAGTGCAAATAAGCTTGATACTACAAGCATTTCTTTTAGTAATCTACATTTTTCATTTTCAACTAAGTTTCAGATTTCAATTTGGAGCATATACAGTTTTGGGTTTTCACCGGATGCAGGTTACAAGTTATAGTTGGAAAGTTGAGTTTGGGAGAAACCCAATGGATTAGGAACTTGGCCTACTGTTCTTTGCTACCTCACAGGGAGGATAACATCCCCATTGGAGCCAACTGTTAGCACCATGATTTTCATAGCTAAGGTTATAGGTTTGTCAAAAATTTGCAAAGTCATGCATATTAGCAACCATATTGTTTTTATGATTGGCATCATCTAACATATCTAAGGGTTAGTTTCAAAAGGAAGCTTATCATTTATTTGTTCCATTTCCATTTGCAACTGCACTACAAAATTTGCTACGTGCTGCACAAATAATTTCATTGCACAATGGATTTCGTCGCGTAGTGGACTTCTTTCGCGTAGTGGGATATTGTACATAGGATGTTGTCATGCAATGGATTTCATCGTGCAATGGATCTCATCATGCAGTGGATGCTGTCGCACATAGGATGTTGTCGCATAGTGGATTTTTTCACGCATAGGATGTTGTCGCGTAGTGGATTTTGTCACGCATAGGATGTTGTTGTGCAGAGGATGTCATCTCACAGTGGATTCTATCACTCATAGGATGTTTTCGCGAAGTGGATTCTATCGTGGATAGGATGTTGTCACACAAAGGATTTCATCGCGTAGTGGATTTTCCTGCGCACAGGCTACAGGTCGCGCTGCGCAAATGACTGGTTTAGTGGTCAACTTCAAGATCACTTTATGACCAACTGGAGAGGAATTTTGAAAATCCCCGAGATTTTTTTGTTGAGGACAAAAAAAATAATAAAAACTTCTCTCATATTTTCAAAATGTGTCACGGATTGGGAGATTCGAAGGAATATTTGAGCCCTATTTTTTAGCTTTCATGATTTCCTGTCCGAGACATGTTTTTGTGACATGTATTACAGCCAGCTGAAGATGAATTTAAATAAACTGAGAGAGGTTTTTATTTATAATGAGCTTAAATACAAAAACCTCTCTCATTTTATAAAAATATTTTTTTATCAGTGATATACAATGTCATATTTAACGCATATTTTCCTAGTTTGCTGGGCATTCTGCTACGTTTTTGCTATAGGTTAATGTTGCATAATAGCCTTGCTGTGAAGGGGTGAAAGAGTGTCCAATAGTTAAAATGATGAATTTTCAAAACCATAGGGTTGAATGTTGATCATTATCAATGATTGTAAATAATATCCTGGTTACGATTATGATTTGGAAAAGTCGAGTTTCCTATTTTTAGTAAATCCGTTGAAGTTATTACTCTCTTTCAAAGAAACCAGATCCATGATTCTAGGAGAGAGAAGCTCGAACCTAATAGCCAAGAGTGACATTATTTTTCTATATATGGGGATCATTTTCATGTAAAAGAGGTTGGTTGACAAAATTGGTAGACGACAACTATTGTATGTAATTTGAGCTTTTGCCCAGAATTTAATGCAAAGGTCTTGTAACTTGATGAAAAGATTCTAGTTGTAGCAGTTGGATGTATTGTGTTCCTCTATTTACATATGTTCTTCCTGTCATATTTTATTCATATATTTTTCTATCTATTTCAGAATGAATTTTTGAACCTGTGGATTCGCTGCGCAATGCCCCTTGTTCATGCCACTTAGAAAAAACGTTTTCTTATAAAAGTTAACTCCAAATTCACCCACAACGGTGCTCTGATTTACTTCCTATGTTTTTCTCCCACCTCACATTACAGGTTTACACTGAATACTGTTGCTCGCCTAGCCTTATACTCTCAAGTTCAGTCACTGAGTCATTTGTCCTCATCTTTTCCTTAGATCGACTCCATATCCCAAGTCTTACTTTCTTTCACCAATATAACCAGAACCCATTATATAAAAGGTGTTAAATCTAGCCACTTCTTTCAAATCCATATCTTGTGCGGAGACCGCGCCTTTTGAGAGAGCCCTCTCCAGATCCAAAAGGCTAGTTTCGGGTCTCAAAGTCGGTTGAAAAAGTTATCTTTATCTTCTGTTTATCAGCTGAACAGATTTACAGAGTGCTAACAATGTCTCTGATTGCCTCAACAGATTTCCAGTCGTGACACTCACCACAATGCTAGAATCTTGTGGCCATGAGACTTCTAGATGGCCCCAACTCTATGAGATAGACCTAGACTTCGCCACCACCTACCAAATGTTGGGTGCAAATGCTGTTGTCGATAATTTCCATCTTCAGGATGGGTTGTTGTGTCATCTGGGCCATATCTGTGTTCCATCAAGTGAGAGAGTGAAGCTGATATGGGAAGCCCACTACAGTCGGGTGGCACAAAACTTTGGCGTCGAAAAGATAGTGGCGATGCTACATAAACATTTATACTAGCCGAAAATTCGACAAGAGGTCAACAAGTATATCAGGTCCTTCACTGCCTACAATATTGCCAAAATGAACACTAAGAAACATGGCCTGCACACCCCTATTCCTACTCCTGACAGACCATGGGAATCCATCTCAATGGACTACATGTCGGGCCTCCCATCCACCAAGCGGGGAAATGACTATGTTTTTGTGGTGGTTGATCGCTTTTCTAAGATGGCGATTCTGGTTGCCTACAAGAAGAGCATCACAACAGAGGCCACTGCCAAGATCTTCTTTGAACGAGTATGGGTACATTTTGGAATCCCACAAACCACTGTCTCAGATCGGAATAGTCTATTTCTCAGCACATTTTGGTCAAGCCTCTAGTCACTGCTAGACACCAACATCACCAAATCCATGACCTTCCATCCCCAGACAGATGGACAAACCGAGGTCATAAATCAAATGATTCACATGTATAATTCAAAGAACCCTCGCACATGGGATGAGAGCCTTCCCTATGTCCAACATAGCTAAAACCAAGCCCTGCATAGCTCAATTAGCCACAACCCATTTCAGGTGGGGTTGGGATTCCAACCATTGGGTCCCATAGATGTTGCACTTCCCCTTGTGGTCACCTCGACCGACCCATCTCTTCCTCCAATTGAAGATGACAAAGCCACCTGGTTCATTGAGCGAATCCAACACATCCACCAACAGGTTCAATATATCCTACATAAGTCCAATGACAAGTAAAAACAACACCATGATCAACATCGGGTGCCACATAAGTTTCATGTGGGCGACAAAGTTTGGTTGCACTTGCAGAAAGAACGCCTTATAGGACCCCATCAGAAGCTTCGCCCACTCCATTATGGTCTGTACACCATCACGAAGTCCATGTGGGATAATTATTTTGAGCTCAACATTCCTCCTTTCCTTGGCTTGCACCCAGTGTTCAACGTGGATCTCCTTCGCCCTTATTTCCCACCATTATTAGACACCTCAGAAGTAACAGAAAAACTGACACCAATAGAACTCAACCCCAACCGCATACAACATGCATCCAATGATCATATTGTTGACACACATATCAAGGGCACCCAACAACAAAGGATCTAGCTTTATCGAGTCGTCAAAGCAGGGCAGCTCCTGCACCAAGGCAAGTGGCTCACCCGGGGCCAAATTCAGTAGAAATTTCCTCATCTGATGGGGGACCTCAATGCAATGGAGACCATTTCTTAATAAGGAGAGAGTATGGATGTAGGTGGATATCGATGGCCACCCACCTTTTCCATTTGGCTCAAAATGGTTTTCTGACAATTTTGGTAATTCACTATTTTTAGCAGTTTTCACTTCTAGAGCCGTTTTGATGCCCTAAATGATGTTTTTTGGGAAAAAGGTTTGCAACATGTAATTTCCTTCGATAATGTGTCTAAAATGAATCTCCTCGATGATACCTTTCCAATGGGCTATCATACACCTAAAACAAAGATCGTATGCAAAAGTTACGACCCCAGGAAGTTGATGTACTAACTTACCCAAACGGGGCCCACATGACTTTTGGCGCTTCATCTCCTAGGGTTAGGTTTTTGAATGTATAGGGTTTTTGGCATTCCTTCTTATTGTAAAAATTCCTTTAGAGACTCATTGTAATCATCTTCTTTCGAATGAGCACATCCGTCACATCTCTTCTCAGAGATAAACCGCCACCATTCCAACAAGCTTGTTTTCGCTGCATTTTACACTTTCAACTTATTTATTTATTGAATAGAAAACCAATTTTACTGTATCTCTGTTATATTGTTTTAAGCACCTGTTAATAATATGTAGTCATTTCATTCCTCTCATAAAATCTGGATCAACAACCGTCTCCAACTGTGGGACAGTGACTCCCTGTGGGTTGTTGAGAACACCAAAATCTGAATACCAACTTATTTCTCCATTGGGCCACAGAGTCATATTCAAAATGGATTCTTGTAATTCCTCTTCCATGGAGTTAACTTCAAATATTACCTTCACTTATCAACTTCTTTATTTGTGCAAAACTTTGACTGAAGAAACAACTATTTACAAACAAGATCTACCTACCCTATCCTACTTGAAGGAAAGGGCCATTTTTCAAGTGTAGGTAGATTTCCAATTGAGCCATTTAAGCATCCAATTGATCTTTTTAATGAGTTCCAAAATACTGGAATATTGAGGCTAGTACCATAGAGTCAGGGGCATGTACAAAATGTGTTTAGGAAAAACTCTGCAAGATGTGCTCAAAACTTGATTGCATTGTTTGGCCAACAATGATTTGGAACCACAATCCAATAAAAACAATTCTTAATTGCTCATGATTGCTGCTATCTTTGGTTGGATGAGAAGTTTCCAATTTGAAAACACTTTCAACTTTCTCCTCATCTCCAATCATTTCCAAGATTCTTGATTCATCAACAATGTCTGGAAAAGATTCTTCCTTCATGCATCACTGTGTTTCCATGGTGAGGATGCAAAGATGCATTGTTGTTGAAAATTTGTGGGGAATTGTAAGGATGACTTTTTTTTTTCATCAACAACTTCGTTATCTTCAGAAATAAAACATATCACCCTTTGATCCTCTTGTTGTAATTTCCCTTCTTTTGATGCTTGGGAGATATTTTCTTCATTAAACTCAGCTTCAGACGCACAATTAATATCATAAAAGTTTGATGTAAAGTGATTATTTTCATCATAACTTGTTTTCATCCAATGTAAAAATTCTTCTTGTGGCTTAGTATAGGTTGGCTTTTCTATTTGAGAATTTGTTGCAACATTTTCATCATGATCATTATTCTCAAATTGAACACATGAGAGGTCAAATTTTTCCTCCAAAGGAGCATGTAGAGGATGATATTTTTCTTGAATTGAAACGTTATAGTTATCATTTTCAGTTTCAAGAACAACTTAAAAACAAATTTCATGTCTTTCATCAAAATTTACTTCTAAATCCATTCCTCTATTGTCTCAAAAAAATATTGGGAAGTTTAATATATTAGCACTGGTTTCAAGAACATTTCTTTAAATAACTTGAGATCACTACATTAACTCTTTCTAGCTTAAATTTCCCTCTTGCATCAATAGAAATTCCATATTCACGGGCAAAGAATTTTCATAACAACTGAAAATAACGACATCATTTGGAAACATTTATTTAGGAATCTCATGAATAACTTTCATGAATATGAAAGTGAAATATTTGACTGTCTCTTCCTCTTTCATATGACTTTCAACCAACTTCTAGAAAATGGAATATGGATATTTCCTTGGAAAATATTTCTCCATGAATAAATCTTCTATTACATCCCAACTACTGATGGTTTCGAGCAACAATGAATAAAATCATTCACTAGAATCTTCCTTTAGAGTTAATATGAACAACTGACATGCAACATCATTTTCAACCACATTATAAACCTCACAAGCACTGTCAAACTTAATCAAATGTTTTTCTGTGTCCTCTGAAGTATTCCCAAAGAACATGGGAACATTTTCCATGACAATATCTGTAAAGGGACGAACCTCTCCTTGCAAATTGAGTGGAATTCTATGCAACCGTTTCTTTCTTTGAATACCTTCTCTCTTTATTGTATCTTGGAAAACTCTTGTTGGGCCTGGTGGAGAATGAAAAATATCTTCATAGATTGAAAGAAATTCCTTGAAGGAGTCTTCATATTGATCTTATTGAAATTATGGAATATTTTCAGAGAAGTCACCCACACATCTTTCTTGAGTTTAAATGACAGAGTCACCAGGGAGATCATCCTCCCAAATCTTGAATGATTCTTTGGTCCTATAGAAATTGTCACAACTAATCTGTGACCGCAACTTCAACAAAATATATTCAAGGCAATTTAATTCTCTTTGAACAAGGTTTTCAAGAAACCAATTCATCTTGAATCAATATCTATATCTTCTTTCAAAACTTCATCCAGACAACATCTAGTTTCCCAATAATATCTGTTCCTAAAGGTATCATATTTCTTGAAAACAATTTGTTCCCTAGCACAGTCGCCAAAAATATTGATGTCTAGACCTGTTAAGGTCCAAACAACAACCGTGCATGGATATGTATCCCCCTGCATTTTTTTAGAGGTGGTACTCCTCTTTGGATAAAATATATATCTTGAATATCTTGGATTGAGAGAATTCTAGACAACACACCCAAAATTTTTATTGCTTAGTTTTATATTGAAATGGTTTTCGATAACCAGATATGCCCTTTATGTGCAAAAAGTAACCTCTTAACAATGAAATATTGAAGAAAGACTTCAATATCAGAATAAATATATACTCAACATCATTCATACAACCCTTTAAATCACATTAAAGTAGTGGATACATCCATATCTTCTCACAAGAAATAAAAGGAAATAATTTTGATCATTTCAAGAACTTTCAAATGAGTTCTACATTCAATACTGAAAATAATTTGATAGGAAAACTCGAAAAATGTCACACTAAAAAATCCCAATATCTGAGAAATCATGGAAGCAATGCCCCGAAATAGTTCTCTATGGAGTTTTATTCATAAAATATATTCAACAATACAAAACATCTCAACAAACCAATTGACTAAATGTTCATAAATGAAGCTTGTCAAACATAAGTACAAAATCTCCATGAATCAAATAGACAATCCTGGATTACATCTAAAAATCACATATATTGTTGTAAATACTCCATGATCTTATAGATAATAAGTCTTTGAAGAAGAGAAGAAAAACACTCAAGACTCAACCTTATGCTTGTTTCAGAAATACAAACATAAAGCCTTGAGAAAGTAGTGTAGAAGAAGAAGAGGAACAAAGAAGATGGAGATCTCTGTTTTCTGATCAGAATCTTGGCTGCATGTTGATGGCTGGACCCTTATATTATGATCTTTTGATTGCCCCTTTCTAACCCTTTGATGGAGCCCTTTCTTTCTTTTTAAAATATGCTCTTCTAACTTCTTGAGGTACTTAAGGTTTTTCTCTTCTTGAATTTTGCACATGCTTTTCTTATTGAAATAATAACTTTAATCAAGGTCTCATTTATTCCTAATTAATGAATTTTTATTGACATTCGTGCCTTGGACTGGGGACCCATTTTGTCTTTAATAAAAGTTTTTAATAAACTTTTATTTTGAAAATTTTAACTGGTTGCCTATTTTAAAGTTCAATGTGTTTTGATTTTATGGGAAATATATTTAACTTTTCTGACATGGAAACCAATTAATATGTAATATTTATCATCTCATATTTCCAACAAGCCTTTTTGAGCGCAATTTGGAGTTATGGATCTCAAGATATAAGATCGGGAAGTCGAGGTACCAAGAAGATTTATCAACAAAACATAAAACTATAGCTAAATTCCATTTCAATTTCTAAGAGAATCATGGCCAATTTAAGGCATTGAAAGCTATTCCATCATGTTCCTTATCAAATTACCTTTCCAACGAGGTATATTTTTCTGAAAACCAATGCTTGGATCTCAAGATACGACATCTAGAAGTTCGTTGCTTAACAACCGTTCATCCAACTCATTGGTTAATCTTAACCCTCCATTCAAATTCGACTTTTCCATTTAAAATTTTTCTTTTCCTTAATAATAGATATCCCACAAGAATTTGTGGTGTTGAGAGCTTAATGTATATATTGAAAATTTTACCATACTTTTCATGTGAATCATATGGAGACTATGGAAAATTGGAGATTCAAACTTAGGAGATTTCATGAATGAATTAAAATTTGACTACCCAATCATCATCCATCAAGCACCCAATCAACAATGAGTTAATGTCTAGTCAACAATGAGTCAATGTCCATGTCATCACCACGTGTCACACTGAGACGACCTGGTTTGACTGTAACTTGTGTTGGGCATATGGATGATTTTCAAACCTGTTTCGATTTGATTTACCTATTTCCAAAGGAGATTGAAAATTTAGGGTTTGCATCTACCCTTGTGTCTCGACCTGATCTTGTTTACGAATACAAAAATGGTTTGAGCAATTTTCTTTATGTTTAAAAGCGTGGATTCAAAACCCTCTACTCAGTTTAATTTGGCCCCGATTATTGATATTCAGTTCTACAAATAAAATCGTTCTATGCACATAATTGAGTTGGAAATTTTGTATGGGAATTAGGTGATGATATTACAAGCTTGTGAATATCCCAACATTGTACTCTTGGGTTTGTATTGATTGGATTATGGTTCTGGCATCTTGATGGAAACTTTGAACAATTACAAATATTTTATTTTTGAAATAAAACCAGACTTTGATTGCACTCAGGTTTCGTCATTTGCTTAATTACCAATATATATGAATATTGAAAATGGCATGGTATATGCAACAACACATGAATGATAATTAGTTCAATAAAATTTGATATATGAGAAAATGATCAAACCCTCCTTTATTCTCAGTTTCATTGACATTGGTTTGACTCTACTATGTTGTTATATTTAAATTCTATGGATAGAGTATATCTGATAATGACAAAGTTTGAATTGATATACTTTGAAATAGTTTAGATATGGTTTTTCATATAAGAATTTATCGAGTGTAATTCTCTGGAACATTTATTAATTTATTTTAATCAACAAATTAAGCCCCAAGGAATTAAAAGAAAAATGAACTACATGGTTTCATTTGAGGTATTGATTTATTCACATTGGTTGATGATTGATGGAAGGATAAGATGTCGACAGAAAGAGCATTCATCATTTTCATTTTCAATCCATAATTTCATTTTACACAAATTATAAAGCCCCTCATTTTTTCCAAAATCATTTTATTATCCCTATGCTTTGTTTTCAAAAGATGATGTGATTGTGTGGAAGCTCTTTAATTTGGAAATATTGGTAAAGGTAAGATTTAATATAAGAACAATGAACAATATTGGGTGAAATGTTCAGTAAAATGAAGATGATGATATGCTAAAATTTGATCTTATGTTATGAACTAATTTTGTTTCAGAACAATAATCATTGTTCCCCTTCCATAATACCACTTTTGGTTCATTACAAATCCAATCATATCCCATATATCATTGAATTCCCCTGTTCTAAACAAATAAAGTTGTGGACTGAAGTCAACAAATAAATTATAATTGATACATGCAAAGTAATGGATTGATTGCATGCATGCTTTTGTGTGGACTGATAAGAGCCAATGTTTTAAATTTATCTTTAGGCAAAGTAAATTGATGGTTGATTAGTCTTTCTTGTTTCATATATTGATCTAATTTTA
>ML799244.1:132398-148728 GCA_009831015.1 Picea engelmannii
CACCTTATCAATCATGATAAGAAAATAATAAGAGAAAGGGTCCTCCAACCATTCTTTTAGGATAAATCAATCCACAAAGCATCTTCCCGTGAGGGCTTTCACCATAAGGGGACCACTTTGGAGTTCATCCATTTGTGCACCTTATCAATCATGATAAGACAATAATGAGTCATCTATACATTTTCCAAAAATGCATCATATACCAATGAAACCACAATGATCCATCTTCATCATGTATCAATGACAACTCATTGATCCATCTTCATCACATCAATGACAACTCATTGATCCATCTTCATCTATGCATTCTCATCAAGGAAAATACATATTATATTACATCAATCATCAACCAATCAATCCTTTGACATCAATCAATAAAACCATTGGCATCAATGACAAAATGATCCAACATAATTCAGGTACCTTCTAGGTATAAAGATTATTCATTGATGACACAAGTAATGAATGTTGTAGAACCTGTTACTTATGAACAAACCAAAGATCATAAGGAATGGAAAAATGCAATGAATGAAGAATATGAATCAATAATGAAGAATGAAACATGGGAATTAACAGAATTGCCTGAAAACAAAGTTCCCATAGGTTGTAAATGGTTGTATAAAACCAAATTTGATTCAAATGGAAGTGTTGACAAATACAAGGCTAGATTAGTTGCAAAAGGGTATTCACAAAAGGAAGGAATTGATTATGAGGACACTTTTGCACATGTAGCTAAGTTAAATACAATTAAATTCATGATTGCATTAGCTACACAATACAATTGGAAAATACATCAGTTAGATGTTAAATATGCATTTTTGAATGGTGATTTAAAAGAAGAAATTTATTTGGTTAAGCTTGAAGGATTTATAAATAAAGGACAAGAGGATCTTGTATGTAATATAAATAAAGATTTATATGGTTTGAAACAAGCATCTAGATCTTAGTATATTAAGATTGATTCATTCTTTGCTGAGAAAGGTTTTGTGAAAAGATAAAATGATCCTAATATGTATGTCAAAAAGGATGAAAATGGGAATGTATCTTTGGTATCCTTATATGTTGATGATTTAATTATCACAGGAAGTTCTTCTCACTTGATTGCGAGTATTAAAATTCAGTTAACACATATGTTGGATATGAAGGATCTTGGTGAAATACATTATTGTTTAGGTCTGGAAATATGGAGAGAAGTCGGTAAAACAATGGTCACTCAAAGTAAATACACAAAGGAGATTTTGGAAAGATTCAAAATGAGTGAAAGCAAGGCAGAGTCAACACCTTTAGAACATAATTTAAGTTATCTAGTGTTGATGAAACTAAAGAGGCAAATGGTACTCTGTATCACCAGTTGGTGGGAAGTTTCAACTATCTCACCACTACCAGACCAGACATATCATATTCAATCAACATCCTTAGTCAATTCATGGCTAAACCACTTGAAAGTCACTAGATAGCCGCGAAGAAAGTTCTTCGATATCTGAAAGGAATTGTTAATTTTGGTATTATGTATACTGATGATTGTGATGTTGAATTGACAGGTTACTCTGATTCATATTGGGACTGAAATCATGATGACAGGAAATCAACTTCAGGATATGCATTCAACATAGGTACAGGGGTCGTGTCATGGAGCAGTAAGAAACAATCAATTGTTTCTTTATCGTCAACATATGTTGAGTACAAAGCTCTATGCAATTCTACTTGTGAAGCTGTTTGGATAAGGAGAATTCTTGAAGATATTGTCAATAAACAAATGAGGCCAACTATTCTCAAATGTGACAATCAAAGTTCTATTAAATTGGCACACAACCCAATTTATCATGCCAGAACCAACCATATTGAAATTCAACATCATTTTGTAAGAGAAAATATACAATCAAAGGAAATTGATTTGATCTATTATAATACCATTGATAATGTGGCTGACATATTTACCAAGCCTCTTGGAAAGATGAACTTTGAAGAATGCAGGAAACAATTAGGAGTGATAGAAAATCCATTTCTTCATTAAGCAAAAGTGTTGGAATAATTCGAAATTAGATTTTATAGTTAGAAGGTTGTTTTGTACTCTCTTAAATTAGGAAGAGGATTAGTTTAGATCCATAGTTGTAGGGATTGATTGAGTATTTCATGGATCTGGTCAAGTCTATAAATGTAATGGGTTTTCTGATTAATTTAATGAATTAGTGTGAGTTCTATCTCACTTATGGAAATGTTGTTTATTTCATAAACCCGAGAAACATTTATCTGTCAAATTTGTAATCACTATTGTTACTGTTTGTACCACTGCTTCGATTACCTTCTTGCATTCTTTCCAAACGACCGAACTCAAATACTATGGAATTTTCAACAATCAAATATTAAATTGAATTTGAGTTGTTCAAGAATATGAACTTTCTCGCATGCCATCCATACAACAAGAGGTAAGAATATTGGATTCTTGCTACGAGTAGATCTTTGATTCATATATACATATTCATTATATTGATTTATTTTCATATATTTTTATTTTACCTAGCCGACATTGGCGCTGTGATTTTTTAGAATTTTCAGATGTAAATTAATGAACTTTTACTTTTTAATAAAATTTATGTTAATGAATGGAATTTTAATGTATAATAAAATTGATAAAAAGTATAATTATTTATATAAAAAAGGAAGAGGTTAAGTTTTAATTGGAGTAGTATTTGGTTATATATATGGTATTTAGTAGTTGATCTTTATTATAGTGGGAGTCTACACTTTGAGCCTTATCCTAGAGGGTCAACTAGTGGGAATTGAACCAGGTTCGGGAGGATAACAATCATGCTACCCCACCATCAGCTAAAACCATGTGACAAGTTAAATGTTATTATAAAACATATAATCCTATTAAAGTTTCTTCCATTATTAGGTGATGACCATAAGAGAACGTGACTAAGGAAGCATGCTAATGATCAAAGATGTAAAAGTATCTGATACAATTTGAAGCCTATCCCTTATGATAATAAACAATTAGCATGGTTGGTATCCACAATAATCAACAATATCATATGGGTATATTTATATGGTTGAAACATATAAATCCTATTTGTTTTAGGTGTGATCATATATGTGGTTGTAATGATTATTGGTTAATATATCTAGAGTAGGTATTTACATAGAGATTTTGTTCTCACTTTGTAAGAGGTTGTTGAAACTAGTTGCATCTGAGAGATTCTCTCCAACAAGATGTTTTATAGAATGGTGTGTGGTTGAGATATTTGCTCAAATAGATGGATTGCATGATCAAGGTAACTTTTCTATATTGAGACACAACTCGTTGTATTTATAAGTGTACAATTACATTGATTAAATAGATAACTCAATGTATTCTTTGGTGTCTATAAGTGTTTACTCTCCTGCATTTTTTAATATGGTATCAAAGTGTAACTAGTATTGAATCTCTCATGGGAGGGACCAAGAACATGAATAGAGGAGAGTATATTATTTAGTAGAGTTTTTTCCATCTATTGGCTGTAATTGATGTATATTTTTCTTATGAGAGAAGATGGGGAGGATATGATTATTGTTGCAACTAGAAATCACGTTATGCATAGAAAAAGAGCCACTAGTTTGGAAGTTGCACATGTGTAATTGGATATAGACATGGAGGATGAGTATGGGCTCAAATGTTGAAGCCATGGTTGGATCCATGCTTGGAGTGCTTCTCAAGTACATGTTGTCGAAAAACGAAGATGAGGCCTTGTGGTCTACCATGGACGTGGAATATTTATAAGAGGAAGAAGTCAAGATTGGACTCAATCCCTATTTCCACACCCCAGGGAGAAATCGACAAAAAGAGATCCAAGGGAAGTTGTAGGAATGATGATTCCTGTGAATTCTTCGCAACCAAACAAATTCACAGGTGGCATTGGTCAAGGATTTATACTTAGATTCTATTGATGACAAAGAAACAATAGGATTCTTCTTTCTACTCCACGATACAACCCCTGATCCTATATGAAATGCATATCCTAAGGTAGATCTTCTATCATCAGGATTTCTTGCCCAATCTGAATCAGAAAAACCTGTTAGATCAACATCAAATTCATCAGTATACATAATACCAAAATTTATTGTTCCTTTCAAGTATCAGAGTACTTTCTTTGCAGCTTTCCAGTGATTCTCTAAAGGCTTAGCCATGAACTGACAAAGGATGCTAACTGAGTATGCAATGTCTGGTCTCATAGTGGTGAGGTAGTTCAAAATTCCCACTAATTGAGGATATAAAATACCATCTGCCTCTTTAGATCCATCTTCACTGTACAAAGTTGCATTATGTTCCAAGGGAGTTGGCATAGATTTACATTCACTCATGTTGAACCTTTTAAGAATTTCTTTTGTGTATTTACTTTGAGTGATCGATGTTTTACCAGACTCTCTCCAAACCTCAATTCCTAAACAATAATGCAATTCACTAAGATCTTTCATTTCAAATTCTTAAGACAACTGAATTTTAATCTCTTCAATTAACTTGCATGCACTGCCTGTAATAATGATATCATCCACATATAAAGATATTAAAGCAACATTTCCTTCTTCATCTTTCTTAACATACAAGTTAGGATCATTTTTGCTTTTCACAAACCCATTCTGATAAAAGAAGGTATCTATCTTTACATACCATGATCGCGGTTCATGTTTCAAACCATATAATGCTTTCCTTAAACTGCAGACTAGATGTTGCTGTCCCTTCTTGACAAACCCTTCAGGTTGAACCAAATAAACCTCTTCTTTTAAATCACCATTCAAAAAATAAGATTTGATATCTAACTGATGTATTTTCCAATTATGTTTTGTATCTAAGGCAATCAATACTCTAATTGTATTCAATTTAGCTACTCGTGCAAAAGTATATTCATAATCAATTCCCTCTTTTTGCGAATATTATTTTGCAACTAATCTTTCCTTATATTTTTCAATGCTACCATTTTCTTTAAATTTAGATTTATACAACCATTTGCTTCCAATAGGGACTTTGTTTTCAAGCAATTCAACTAATTCCCATGTTTGATTTTTGATAAGGGAATCATATTCATCATTCATTTCATTTCTCCACTCTTCATGTTATTTAGCTTGATCATTGTTTACATGTTCTACAACATTCATGACTTGAGACATCAATGCATAGTCTTTATACCTTATAGGTGGTTGAATTTGACGTGATGAACTCCTTGGTCCTTCACTGCTTTTATATCGTCTCTTTCTCTGTGGTGACTCTTCTCCACTTGATGTATCCTGACTACTTGAAGTGTCCATACTTCTTTCATTCTGTTCTTGAACCTGTTCCTGTTCCTTTTTCTGTTTAACCATTGCATCTATTTTGACATGTTTATCACTATCATTATGCCAAGCATTTGCATCATTCATTGTATCAACGATATATGTATTCTCATGAAACATCACATCTCTACTTGCAAACAATTTATGTGAACTCAGATCAAACAATTTGTATGCTTTTTGATCAATACAATACCCAATAAAAACACACTTGATTGAATTCGCATCAAGTTTTCTTCTCTCATCCTTTGGAATATGTGCAAAGGCAGTTCACATTTATTACTCCATAGCGTTGGAATTTATGTGATATGTTATCTCGTAAGTAAATGTGTGTGCCATCAATTTTCTCATAATATTCATAATACCATTCTCTATTACAGGTCATATGAGTTGATGCACCAGAATCTATGAACCATGCATTCTCATCATCAGTTTCAATAGACAACGCAACTTCAAATATACACAACTTAATATTTTTAAATCCATCATTGATTGAAGTGTCTTTATGCACATAATTTCCATTATGTCTTTTATATCTCTGATTTGATTCATGATTCTTTCTTCTATAGAAATCTTTAGCAAGATGTACAAGTTTTCCACAATAATCACATTCAACATTTCTCTTAACATAAAAATCAGGATGTGTCATACCTTTCTCCTTTGCTTGAAAACGACCTCTATCCTTGCCCCACTATTTACCTTGGTATGATCTTTTACCTTTTGCAATCAAGGCCAAATATGAGCCACTTGAGACCTGATCATAATTCTTCATCCTTTCTTCTTATTGAAGTAGGATACCAGCCAATTCATCAAAGGTAGGGGGCGTTGGTATAGCTGAGAGTGCTGAAATGAAGACCTTATAATCTTGCACAAAACCCTTCAAAATAATTGCTACTAAATCATTACTGGAAACATTTTCACCAATGTCACCCAACTTATCACTTAAATATTTAATTCTGGATACAAAATTACTTATATTTTCATTGGCTTCCATTTTGATAGATAGTAGCTTGGTTTTTAAAAATAAGACCCGGTTTTCATTAGAGGTTTTGTAAAAACCTTTGAGAACGTCCCACATCTCTTTGGAAGTTTTAAAGTCCCTTATACGAGGAATGCTGTTGTCCTTTAAAGACATATGCAACAACACTTTCGCTTTCATCTCTCGCCTATACCAATATGGAATCGAGGAAACAACAGTGGGTTTGGGATCATCACCTTTGACAATCGTCCATAGGCTATATGCCTCGAGAATGGTGGTCAACTTAAAATTCCATTTTACATAATTTTTGCCATCAATTTTAGTGGACTCATTTAAATATGAATCAACAAGAAGGTTTTGCATCTTCAATTGTAACAATTATTAGCCAAAATTAAAAAAAAACACTTGTTGCTGGATTTATTTTACCTCCGAGCAAGATCCTCCTCAACGGTCTTCCTTTGGCAGATTGCAAAATTCTGCACTTCTCCACGCTACACACATACATAACTAACTTTGCTCTGCTCTACACAACAACCACAACACTCCACTAGACTACACTTTCGCTTTGGCTATGTAGACAACACATAGGAAAATGGTGTGAACTCAATTCGCAGCACCCAAAGACTGCAAATCGTGGGTCACTCCTCTATGCAAATCCTTGTAGCTAAATCAACACGTATTCTCGAAAACATCAGGTAGTGAACACATATCGACAGGCAACGAAAACATCAGGTAATCACGCAACATGCTTTGCTCCACGCAGCAAAAGGGACAACAAAAATATATCCTTGTAATTCCTCCAAGTAACATAGACAATCCACCAACTAATGGAATGGCGCGACTTGCTCAAAAAAATAAAATAATGGACAACGATACCATAATCCACAATACAACATCAAATACTCCAAGATACAGTATGCACTCCATGCAGAGAGAATACCAAGAGAGCTAGACTCTTCAGCTTAAGGATTGGAACAACTCCATCTTGCACGCACAGAGCACTAGCTATGCCAAGCGAACAACTCCAACACAGCTAACTCAACGCCAACACTCCAACAATACTCGCTGATAGTTTGTGCGCAGGGACAACGAATACCACTAGCATGGACAACAAATATATATCTAGAAGCGAATACAACACACAACAACATGTGCGAACCCAGGTGCGATTACATTAGGTGTAAACATAGCACGAGAAGGGATCTCACAACTCACACTCGCTCTGATACCAAATTACAAGTGTGGTCTGTATTCTAAAGAAACCATGAGCAAATATGCTCATCACACCACATCTTATTCAAGGAAAACTCTATTACATTTATACAAGTAAAAGTTACCAATAATCCAAGAACATAATCCTACTAGTGTGGATTTAGAACCACTTATGATCTAAAAATACAATCTGGTCAAACAAACTCCCGAACAATCATAGAAATTTCGAGATTATTCTAACAATTAGGATAATACATGGAAATGTTGTTATATCAAGAATCTCAAAAAATGTTGGATACTATACTTTTAATTATTAAGATAATACATGGAAATGTTGTTATATTATTAGCAATTGAATCATTTGGAAGATTACAAATTACATTTAATGTAAACAAATTCCTAAGATAATACATGAAATGTTGTTATATCAAGAACCTAAAAAGATGTTTGATACTATATTTTTAATTATTAAGACAATACACGGAAATGTTGTTATATAACAACTTCAGAAAATATTCCATACTATATTTTTAATTATTGCAAAACATATTAAATTTTTTCAATGTAACTATGGAAAAAATTCAATTTATAGAAATGTTGTTATATGAATAAACTAAAAAATGATTGATACTATATACTTTATTAATTATTGCAAAATATATGAAGAAATTTTAATATAACAATGAAAACAAATCAATTTCTAACTTAAACATTTTCCTTTACACAATAAAGACATTCCCTTATTAGTGCCCGTCGTAGGCATAGATGGACTATAGCGATCGATAATTTATTGACTTCATATTAGTTTGTCCTTTGATCACAAATATGTCCATAATATCTATTGTTGGAACTAGGGAACTAAAAACATTGATTTTTATATAATAAAAAGTACCATATATGTCATGATGTGATTGGATAACATATTGGAGGTCTTATTGGCGGCTTCACTGTTCCCAATTTTATATATGTTGGAATATCCAAAGTATTTGATCGTATATGGTCTTTTTGAATCATATGTTTTCTTATGCATTGCTCGAAGGTGGATTAATGCTAGCATTAGTTCGAATGTTTGTCTTAGAATTTTCTTGTAACATTGTCTTAGATCATATACGATGTTTTATTTATTTGTACTAATCATATTGAAATGTTTAGATATCCAAGATTTATAGTGATCGATAATTCCAAAGTTTATAACCTTGTATTGTGATTTATTTTTTTATTTGTGCTACTATTATTAGTCCCTGCCGAATGTATTTGTATTGAAATGTATTGACACTTTTTTTGAGGTGCTTGAATAGGTCTGGCAACTTAAATTTTTACATTATGTGAGGTCCTCCAACATGCTCGACAACTTAAATGTTTTCATACCATGAGGCCCTTAGACAGTATGGTAGCCTTAAATGTTTATCTAAATACGCTTCTTAGAGTACATTTTTCCTCGAAAATTTTCATACGCTGTTGTAGTGATTTTGGACGATATTGTTGTCCACCGCCACTTGGATGAAATTTCATCATCGTTGAAGCTACATACATTGTTTACTGGTTTGGTGAGTGCCTCTTCTTCGTTGGTTCTTCGGTTGTTGCTTGTTGTTGTTGTTTGGTTCACAATTCGACCTGGGCTTCTGCCTTTCATTGTTTCATAGTAAGTTTCCATGCCATAGTTTCATTTTCTATTCCTTATTTGTCATTCAGTGTTTGCAGTTTGCAAGTAAGAATGCTTGCTTATTTCTACTGGCATTCTTGTCATATGTTTCCGGTTCCTTCTGTTCTTCGGCTGCAGTTTCGTAATCGTTGGAGACACATATGTTGTTTTCTGGTTCAATGGTTGTTGTTTGTTCGCTGGTTCATTGGCTAGTCAGTTGCTGGTTGTGTTTGTTTGCCTCAAGTTTACAATTTGGGGCCCTGTGGCTGCAATTGGGCATGTTCGTGCTTTCTCGCTGGTTTGGTGGTTGGTTTTTTCTTTTGTTTTCTTCGGATTTGCAGGGTTGGGGCCCTACGCCGATAGTTGGAGATGATTTTTTTTTGTACTATTATTATTTTCTTGGGCGGTTTACAGTGTTCATCCCCTACACCCACGAGTGGACATGCAGTTGTGTTATTTTCCCTGTGTGGCAAGGTTGATATCCATTCTGCTGTGAGATTTTGTTGGTGCTTCAGTGTTGACATGATAGAAAATAGTTGCATGAAAAATAGTTCGAGAAGCACATGTGAAATCGCAATATCCGCTATTTTTTTTTTAAAATAAAACATATGCAAGCTGCACTTATAAACCATGTATGGTGAAATGTGCCCATATGACAATACATGTTATTTATCCTCTACACAGACTGGTGTTCCCATGATACAATTTGTCTTGTACTTGAGATATGATATGTACAACAAAGATAATGCAAAATTATAATTCCGTGTCTGGAAGCATGTCTATGTAGTTTGCCACGGAAAACCAAAATCTTGTATTGTGGGCACACCATTCTGTGTAGAGGATAAAGAACATGTATTTCCATGAGTGGAAGCATATCTGGATACTTTCCATGGAAAACCAAAAAAACGTTTAGCTACGACCATGCAATTTCGTAATATTTTGTGGCTTGTAATATATTTTGGGTAGGGGAAAAAATTACATTATTACAACTATGGATGGAGAAGCACAAAGGTTCATGTTTCTTCCTATATTTTATTCTATTCTTTGAGTCTTATTTACTTTATGTACATATTACTTGTTCTCTGGTGCATACCATCTTCCATTCATGTTCATTGTATTTTGTGCGTTCCCACGTTCAAACAAACATAATAGATGGAGAAAACGACGGAGTCTTGACTGCATCGGTTGAAGAGGAGATAAAAAGGTACATGATTTCATATTGAGTTGTTTTGTATTTCATTTATTGTCTGTATATGTGTTCACCTAGTTTTTTGTATGTAGATGTTGCATGCCTTCCTACATAATAACTTATCTTCATTACATGTCTTCCTGGATACTAACCTCCTTCATGTCCCTTGTATTTTTCCATCTAAACAAACAGAATGGATGGAGAGGACGATGGACTCTTTGGAGGGAATGCAGACAAGGAGTTACAAAGGTGGATACTTGTACTCTTATTTTATATTCTAGTGTTCAATATTTCATTTACTGTCTGTATATTTATTGTGCTTGTTCTGCTGCTTTGCACCCTTTTTATTTATTTATTTGTTTTTTTTTCATTCTTTTCTTCCTTCAAATATAATTTTTGGGGTTTAGCTGTATGTATATACTACGTATGTTTCTGCGTATTCTCATCCGAATCGTATTCTGTTTGCTGTTGCATTGGAATAAATAGAATTGTTTCTCTTTCTTTTACATGAATAGCTTTCCTTCATGTTCATTGTATATTTGACGTTGCTACCTTGGAAGAAACAGGTTGGTTGAACATGAAGATGAATTTTTCTGTGCAACATCAGAGGGTTTTGTGGTACAATCTTCGAAAAGGTATACCAACTGTGTAATGGGCCTTTCTGCCCTCCCCATTTATACTTTTTCGATTTTCTATTATCCCTTTTGTTTTCTAATTGCTCTCCTTTGTGGTCTTTCCGAAAATGTCTTTGTGCATCGGTTGGCGGACTAATGGTTTCATAATTATGGTCATGCTTCTACCTTATTCCACACTTACCCACTTTTTCAATTGTGGGTGCTGAGCTAGCGGGTTCAATATTGCTCCTCTGGCTTCCAGGGGTCCGCAATATACAGATTGGCCACCGTGCCCCGCGCTCGCACCCTGTTTACTATTACACATTTTTCCAGTCAAAAAATCAGAGGCATACAATTTGACGCTCGATTCCTCATGTTTCCTGAGTATATTCATTGACACCCTATTTCGTATTCCACCTCCTTCCACCCTGCATGTGACATTAAGAACTATTATGGACAATGTACAATGCATATTCTTGTTTAGTCCTTCTAATGTTCATCTACACATGCTTGCATCATAAAAAGTTGGACTCGTGACATGGCCATGAGCAGTCAGTCATCCCATACATCAGCAGACCGACAAGTCCAAAGGTAAAGATGCATACATTCTGTTCCTAGTATGTTTACCAAAAAAAATATGCTCGACTATTTATTCATCTATGGCATGGTGAATATGCTGATGTCATATGCAATACATGGTTTTCATTTCACAAGAAGTATCAACAAGTACAAGCAAGACGTCGAACATAGCCTAGGTTTCACAGACTAAGAGGTGTGGTTGCAAAAATTTGGCTCCATAGTTCGTCGAAGCTATGCATATACATGTAGAATTATGCCAGTAAAAAAAAGAAAAAAAAAATGCACACTGCCATTCACTTTAGTTTTCCTGTTAAAAAATTGTCACCAGGTCTAGAGTTGTAACACCCAAAGTACTATCAATAGAGGGTTTAAACAAGTGTTCATCGGGGACATAATGGTCATCTATATCACCTACTTAGACAAGGGAAACAAAAGTAGATCCATTATGCATGCTGACATGACATACAAGGAGGCCATGATGACAGCCACACTGACTATTCCTACACAACTTGTCCAGAAACATGCAAAAAAGATATTGCCGGGTAATGTGATATCCATTACAAATTTTGATGTATTGCCCAAAACAATATATGACCATGGTGATTGTGATCGGGTTATTTCCCTCAACGAAACAAGTATTATGGAAAAAAATCCCGCTGTCTGTTCAGAATATCGTTTCATCCCGGACACGAATCATCCATCTTTCATAGAGTAGTGATATTTACCCAATCAGAACCATTGGCGCAACTGTCACATTGGAGAGAAAACTTGGCTTGCAACACATTCTTCATATAAAGGATGGAGAGTCAGACAATGACAAGGCAATGGTACTGCTTTCCATATCCAATTTTTTCCTTTACTTTCGCATGTGGATGTATCTCAAGTAAGTTACACAAATATTTCATTTTTCCATGTTGCAGCTACAATTGTTCGATACCTATTCAAATTTGTTTTCGTCAATGGAACAACAATTGCATAAAGGAAAGTTTCCACTTATGCTATTAAAAAATATAACAAAGAAAAGGGATGTTAGAGAAATGATCTTTCACACAACCCAAGCAATATTTGTAACAGAGTTACGAGCATATATAGTACATGATCTAAAGAAACTATCTAGCTCTACAAATGTTGTGCATATACATCCACATAATCATCCTCACTTTTCTTATACAAATAGCCTTCACCAAATTTCTGCGACTTGTTTATTTATTTTTTATTTTTTTTAAGGGGGGGTGGGGGTTCAATTGTGTATTATATTGTTCAATGTATTAATTCCTATGCTCGTGTTTCCAGGTTGAAGGTGTTTTGGTTGCAGTGAATGCGTACTTGACCCCCTTTGAGCATGTATGTGAGAAATGCAACTCTCCTGCTTCTGCTTCCGCTTTGATAAGTGATGATACGATTGATTGTATGTGATGCGATGAAATTGTCCATATATATATGGAAATTGCCTCAATGATTCCATCTGAACCGTGGGCAACACAACCGTGCATTGTATAATTAGGAAACCTCTGTTACAATATGTGCTACCTAGGTTGGTAGAATTGTCATATGAAGCTTACCTATAGAAAAAGGAAAGCAATGTCTATATGTTGCGTGACTTTCGGATACACAACAAATTTACCTTAAATGAGGACAATGCAATATTGCATATCAATTGAAGAAGGAAAAAAATAAAATAAAGGACAAGAAAAAAAAACCAATATCAAGCTTTGGCAAGAAATGAAAATATCTCATGTGTCTCTGTAATACTTCAACACCTAGATGAATGTTCGTCGGACTCGAGTACTTGAGATTGCATGCGCATAAGATTGTTTGGTCCAAAAATCGGAAGCATGGAAGAAAACCCCATATATCCCATGGCGTCAGTTATTTTCTCATGGGAACATATACAAGATGTAAGAGAAAACCAATGCCATGACGTATTTTCTTTGTATATCAAATTGTTTTGCAAATTTCGATGCGTGCTGCTCTATGGAACCTTGTGGGAACTTGCTTGTGGCATGTTTGGAGCTTAGTTGGATCTTGGTTGTATGCTTCATCTACCAATTTGTATATCATGGAACTCCGAGTGTTGTTTGGAGGACACAGAACAATAGAATTGCAATTTTTTAGCCAGCTAGCCCACAAGTCCGCCTGTCAATTTGTATGTCTCTGTGACGCAAATGTAGTATGTGGCTTGTTTTAGCACTTTTCCATGATCGATGAACTTGGTAAAATTAATCTTCTGGAATAATTTGAAATAAACGAATATATACTGTGAAAATTCCAATTGTGCTATCATATCAATAAGAGGCCCTTAAAATTCAAATTGGTCATTGTTATGCTTATGGTGATAGAATTTAAAAAAGATTTGTTTTGTTTCCTTCGTTTTTTTTTAAATAGGAGATTTAACATCCTTTGATAATTTTATGTAATTAAATTGTACAATATCAATATTTAATATTAATAATTTAGTATTTGAAAATAATGTTTTTAGATAATGTTAGATATATAACATATACGTTATATGTTATACATGTAAACAATCACAATCTTGAGCCCGACAGTCCTGGAGTTTGTTTGTCAATTTGTATATTGCAGAACTTCGAGTTCTGTTTGGAGGACACAAAACAATAGATGTGCAATGTTGAGCGAGCCAACCCGTAAGTCTTCCTGTCAATTTGTATATCGCGAAACTCTGGGTGCTATTTGTAGGACACAAAACAATAGAGGCCCAATTTTGAGCCTGCCTGCTCGAGAACCCGCGATCCAAAAAGTGGCTAAGTATGGAATGAGAGATCCGTACATGATCTATAAAATCTCATGTCCATACTTTATAAAATTAAATATTTAGTATGTATTACTCATTCTCAGAAAATTTCTAGGTGCGAAAGTTGGTGGATACACGTGTTCAGATTTCCACCTACTCTTATATCCCCATCCCGACTGACCGCTTTCCCATTTCATATTGTACATATTACATGTAATATGTATTACACATTACGTGTAATATGTAATACATATTAAATTTTGAGCCCGCTAGTCCTAGAGTCTGTCTGTCAATTTGTATATTGCAGAACTCTGAGTGTTGTTTGGAGGACACAAAACAATAGAAGTGCAATGTTGAGCTAGCGAGCCCGCAAGTAGGGATCACCATCTGTAGACAATCGCAATCTTGAGCCCGCCAGCCCTGGAGTCAGTCTGTCAATTTGTATATTGCGAAACTCCAAGTGTTGTTTGAAGGACATAGAACAATAGAAGTGCAATGTTGAGCCAACCAACTCGCAAGTCTATTTGTCAATTTGTATATCGTGGAATTTTGGGTGCTATTTGTAGGGAATATAACAATAGAGGCCAAATTTTGAGCCTGCCAACCCGAGAACCCACGATTCAAAAAGTGGCTAAGTATGGAATGCGAGATCCGTACATGATCTATAAAATCTCATGTCCATACTTTATAGAAGTACATATTTAGTATGGATTACTCATTTTTCAGAAAATTTCTAGGTGCGGAAGTTGGCGGATTCACGCCTTCAGATTTCACTCACTTTTATATCTCCAGCCTAACCGACCACTTCCCCGTTTCATTTTGTACAAACTTTTTTTGTCTAATTGAATTGTACAATATCAATATTTAATATTAATAATTTAGTATTGAAAATAATGTTTTTAGATAATGTTAGGCAGTTGATAGGGATCACCTTCCATAAACAATCACAATCTTGAGCCCGCTGACCCTGGAGTCTGTCTGTCAATTTGTATATCACGAAACTCTAAGTGCTGTTTGGAGGACCTAGAACAATAGAAGTGCATTGTTGAGCAAGCCAGCCTGCAAGTCCACTTTTCAATTTGTATATCGCAAAATTTTGGGTGCTCTTTGTAGGGCATGGAACAATAAAGGCCCAATTTTGAGCCCGCCATCCCGAGAACCCATGATCCAAAAAGTGGCTAAGTATGGAATGCGGGATCCATACATACTCTATAAAATCTCCTGTCCATACTTTATAGTGCATATTTACTATGTATTACTCATTTTTCAAAAAAATTCTAGGTGCGGAAGTTGGCGGATTCACGTCTTCAGATTTCACTTAATTTTATATCACCAACCCGACCGATTGCTTCCCCATTTCATATTGTACAATTTTTTTTTCTTGTGGTTTTCAGAATAGGCGAGTTACTGGATAGGTAGGTTCAATATTGCGTTTCCATTGTTCTGTCGCCTGTAAACAACACCCTGACTTCCACGATTTACAAATTGGCAAACGAATTGAAATAAAAGAATATATACTATGAGAAGTCTAATGGAACAATCATATGAACGATAGGACATTAAAATTAAAATTCATTGTTGTTATACTTGTGACGATGCTAACAATACAAAAACTTTACTTAAACATCCCGAATTGATTTTCTTGTAACTTTTCGATGCTTCTCTTATACAAACAGATCTTGGAAACTATAAACATCGCTCGCTGTATCTATTCCTTGATTGAAGAACCTGTTGTTATAAGCAAAATCTGTCCGTAGGGACGGATCCGACCTATCCGGCTGTGAAGCCGGTTACAGCCCCTTTGGTAGCTCGGCACGAGGTAGAGGCTACCCGCACCTCAAGTGGTCCTTCGCCTGAGGCGGTAAAGAAGGAGAAGAAGAAAGGTGAAAGGCTTACAAGAAGTCCTTCTCAGGACCTGTAACATCCCGCTCTGGCGCACTGACAAAACTTATTCTTTGGGGACACTTGCTCGCAAGTGATCTGGATTTTTATGATGATGAACCACTTAAACTTGATGATGATGCGTCATGATTGATGACAGGATGTTTTACTATTGCTA
>ML799244.1:161395-171968 GCA_009831015.1 Picea engelmannii
TCAGTTGTCCAACAATTGGTATCAGAGCTGGCCCCTTTTATCTAAGGGTAGATCCTAGAGCTTAAACATGTCAAGCCATGAAGGAAATTCAACCAATAAGGCTCCTCTGTTCAATGGAACAAACTTTGCCTTCTAGAGAACCTACATAATGGATTTAGGTGCAGATGTCTGGGATGTTGTAGGTACTAGTTATGTAAAGCTAGTTGTACTAGATAATAAGGATGACAAGCTAGAATTTAGCTTCAATGCTAAGGCTATGAATGCTATCTTGAGTGGGCTTGCAGAAGTAGAATTTGTAAAAGTTATGCACCTAGGAACTGCCAAAGAAATGTGGGACAAACTCATTAGCAGCTATGAAGGTAATGAGAAGGTAAAGGACACCAAGCTTCAAACCTACAGAGTATAGTTTGAACAACTAAAGATGAAAGAAGATGAAACTATTGGAAAATACTTTCTGAGAGTTGAAGAGCTGGTAAATTCAATGAAAGCACTTGGTGAAAAAATTGAGGAACCTTCTTTAGTTCAAAAAATTTTGAGATCTCTACCAGATAGGTTCAACCTGAAGGTCTCTGCTATATAAGAACTTAATGATCTAAAAACCTTGGAGTTTGATCAACTTCTAGGAACATTGACTGCATATGAAATGATAATAGTTAAAGATAAACCAACCTCTAGAGAAGCATCATTTAAGGCATAAAAGAATGAGGATTATGAGCCTGATGAAATTGAAGCAAAATTTGTGAAGAGACTGAAGAAGGGATCATGCAAATACAAAGACAAATTGTCTTTCAAATGTTTCAGTTGTGGTAATATAGGTCATTTTGCAAATAAATGTCCTCACAAAAGAAAGGATCAGACATGTGATGATGAGGAGAAGCACAAACACAAAAATTTCTATAGAGAGAATAATTTTAAGAAGAAAAGTCTTTGTGTAAACAATGATGATGATCCTTCAGATGATGAAGACAATGACTCTTCTATTGAATATAAACTAAATGACTTCATACTTATGGCCAAAGAGGATTATGATAATAAAATAACAGGCAGTGATAATAATGATGAAGAAGCTGTGGTTGATATGGAAGGAGAACTGATCAGTGCACTGGAAGAGATTGACAGACTCAGAATTAAGAACAGAAAGAAAAAACAATTGCTGATACAATTCGAGAAAGATAGTAAACAACCTGATGAAGAATTTTCCCTACTAAAAGTGGAATTAGAAGAGGCAAAGAAAATTGAGGACATTCTGAAACACCAGTTATCGAAAAAGAAGGCAAGCTGTAAAGCTCTGGAAGAAGAAGTAGTGAAAACTAGGAAAGAGTTGGAGAAGTTTCAAACCTTGTATCGCCAAAATCTGCCAAGTATTAAAGCCTCCGAAGGATTAACCTCCATTCTAAATCAACAAAGAAACCCAAAGTTGAAAGCTAGATTGGGGTATGAAAAAGGATCAAGTAGTGATCATTCAAGTAATACAGAAACTATCAAGTTTGTCAAATCCTCAAACATTGACAACAGTCACTCTGCAGAAACAAAGAAAGAAAATCAACCACCAAGAAGGAATGAAAGAAAAAGTATCAGAATCGAATCTGTAGATTAGAGAGATTATCGGCATGAAAGAAATCAACCTCCTCAAAGAAGACAAACTTTTTCCAGGTACCAACGTTTTTTCTATGGATATTGTTTTTTTTGTTCTAACTTTGGTCATAAAGCTGTAAACTATTCTTTAAAATTAAATTATGAGCAATCAAGACATATAAGGTATAGATATCTGCCACAACAAAGAATGAGATAGCCAAGTAAGAAACCACCACAGACTACAAATCACTTGATGGATGGGAAAAGGACACAGGTTAAGCACAACAATCATTATGATCCTTTATTCAACGAACCAGAATGTTACATCTGTCATAACTATAGACATAAATCTGCTGACTGTCGCTTAAGGAACTATGAACCATATTTGAATTCCCCTGCTGAAAATGTCAAGGTTTGGAAGAATAAATAAAGTGACAAGTGTGTATTAGTGTTGTCAACTCAAAGACAAATGGACCCTTGTTATATAGATAGTGGATGCTCCAAACATATGACGGGAGACAAAGGTAAGTTTCTATCTCGAAGTGAAAGAAAATCAGGAAACATAACCTTTGGAAATGATGCTTAGGTAAAATAAAGGGTAAAGGGATGGCGAGTCTAAGTAATGAAAAAGGAAAAGCCCAAGTTGTTCTTTTTGTAGATGGGTTGAAACATAATCTGCTCAGTGTAATTCAAATGTGTGACAGAGGATGTGAATTGGTGTTCACGTCCAAGGACTACAAGATAAAGTCTGTAAACTCAGGACAAGTGGTGGCCAAAGGCATAAGGACAAAAAGCAATGTATATGTGTTGGAAGAAGATAGAGAAGAGTGTCATCTAAGAAAACATGATGAAAGCTGGTTATGGCATAGGAGACTTGGACATCTAAACTGTGACCACTTAATCAAGCTCAAAAATATTGAGGCAGTAAAAGATCTTCCGAGAATATCAAAGCCCCAAGATTCTATGTGTAAACCCTGCCAAGTAGGAAAGCTAACCAAGACACAGTTTAAGTCCAAGAGCTTTACTTCAACAGAGAAACCACTCCAACTAGTTCATATGGATTTATGTGGACCATCAAGATAGGAAGGCACAGGGAAAGAAAACTACTTCATGCTGATTATTGATGATTACTCCAGAATTACTTGGGTTTCCTTTCTCAAGGAAAAAGCTGAAGCATTTGAGAAGTTTAAAAAATTTAAGGCTTTAACTGAGAATCAAACAAGGAAGAGGTTAAAGGCAGTAAGATCAGACATAGGAGGAGAATTTATGTCAAGTGATTTCAAGGAATTCTGTGATAAATATGGGATCAAGAGAGAATACACAATCCCAAGAACTCCACAATAAAATGGAGTAGTTGAGAGGAAAAATAGAACAATGCAGCAAATGGCCAGGTCAATGATGAATGAGAAGAACATTGGTCAAACCTACTGGGTAGAAGCAATACACACAACAATCCATGTTCTTAACAAAGCCTACCTCAGACCACAAAGTGACAAGACACCTTATGAACTGTGGTATGGGAGACCTGCTTCAATCAAACACTTCAAGGTCTTTGGGATTAAATGTTACATAAAGAATAATGATGAGAACCTTGGAAAATATGATGACAGGGCTGATGAAGGTATCTTCTTAGGGTATGCTACAAACAGGAAAGGATACATATGCTATAATAAGAGGCTACATAAAATGGTTGACTGTATTGGCGTAAAAGTTGATGAAGGAATCCCAGCAAGAGAGGTGTACAAAAATGAGTCTTCTACAGAGGACACAACTGAAGCTGAAGATGAACAGGTCCAAGAATCGGAAAATAAAGACTCTGAATTAGATGAAGACACAGGTACTCAAACATACTCAAATCAACATACAACTTCAAACTCCTCCTCCAGAATCACTCAAAAGAATCATCCCGCAAGTCAGATAATTGGTGAAAAAGACAAAGGTGTACAAACCAGGAGAAAGATAATAAAAAACAATGAACAATCACATATAGATTTCATATCCATGCTGGAACCCAAGAATTTTAATGAAGCTAGAAAAGATGACCATTGGGTTAAAGCAATGAATGATGAACTTGATCAGATTGAGAAAAACAATATGTGGGAGATGATTCATAGACCTGAAGGTAAAAATATCATTGGTTCCAAATGGATCTTTAAGAATAAGTTGAATGAGTAGGGACAAGTTGTCAGGAACAAAGCAAGATTGGTCTATAAAGTCTATGCTCAAATAGAAGGATTGGATTTTGATGAAAAATTTGCACCCGTAGCAAGATTAGAAGCTATCAGAATATTTCTTGCCCATGCTTGTCATAAAAGGTTTAAAGTCTATCAAATGGATGTCAAGTCATCTTTTCTAAATGGATATTTAAATGAAGAAGTCCATATGGAACAACCAGAGGGTTTTGAACTATCTGATAACCCTGACTTAGTATGCAAGCTGAAGAAATCTTTATATGGGTTAAAACAAGCCCCTCGTGCCTGGTATCACAGACTGGATACATATCTCAAAGACAAAGGGTTCAAGAGAGGAACAATTGACAAAAATCTATATATCAAAACAAAGGATAATGATTTTCTCATCGTGTTGGTCTATGTAGATGACATCATCTTCAGATGTAATAAGGATTCATTGGTACAATGGTTTTCTTCTGCCATGGAGTCTGAGTTTGAAATGTCTATGATAGGTGAACTGTCATTTTTTCTTGGTTTGCAAATTACTCAGAGGTCTGAAGGGATGTTCATTTCTCAAGAAAAATATCTAAGATAAATGTTGAAAAGGTTTCAAATGGAAGATTCTAAACCTGTGGGCACACCTATGGTTACTGGATGCAAACTAAGCAAGGATGATGACTCACCTGATGCTGATAAAAGTTCATATAGGTCAATGATAGGCAGTCTGTTGTACATCACAACATCTTGTCCAAATATAATGCATGCTATTGGGATGGTAGGAAGATATCAGTCTACACCAAAACAAAGTCATTTGCTAGCTGTCAAAAGGATATTCAAATATTTGAAAGAAACAATGAACTATGGCCTATGGTATCCTAAGAATTAGAATTTTCAATTATCAGTCTGCTCAAATGCTGATTGGGCTAACTGCGTGGATGAAAGGAAAAGCACGAGTGGAGGTGCGTTCTTCTTAGGAGATTCTCTAGTAGCATGGTTGAGTAAAAAGCAAGGTTCCATTTCTTTATCAACTACAAAGGCAGAGTACATTGCTGCTGCTACCTATTGCACTCAGGTATTATGGATGATTTAGACACTTGCAGACTTGGAGGTAAAATACGTTGCACCGATCCCAATTCATTGTGATAACACTAGTGCCATCAGTGTGTCCAAGAATCCTGTATTCCACTCCAAGACCAAGAATATTCCCATAAAATACCATTTTCTAAGAGAGCAAGTCACCAATCAGATTGTTCAGGTCCATTACATTCCAACCACAGAACAAATTGTAGACATCTTTACTAAACCCCTAGACAAGACACCATTTGAATATCTCTAACAGAAGCTGGGTGTCATCCCGTCTCACACCTAAGAGAGTCCATATTGTTAGGGGGAGTTTTGTATTGATTGAATATCTAATACCTCCTAAAAATACCATAACAGCTCAGGGGGAGCATGTTTTCTTTGACATTGATGTCAAAGGGGGAGAAAAGAAGTTGTTTGGACTGGATGCTACAGTTGGAGGTCCAAACATATTAGCACAATCGTTCAGGGTTGCCATCAATGCCAAAGGGGGAGATTGTTGGCATGTTTACAGGCAGGTGTGATTGTCATTGATGGAAAGATCATAGTATGTAGTGATGGAAAAACAGGGACAACGTAAGCTCAGGAGGATTAGCGTAGATTCGCACACAGTGCATATGTGTGCACTAGGGACGAGCTTAACTCATTGCCAAAGCTCAAGAGAGATGGTGTACTCAGGATCTTAGATGGATCAAAGGTTGAGGCCTTTGACACTTAGAAATTATTCCAAGTTAGGAGGATGTGTAAGCCCGGGAAGAGAAGTGACATTGATCTTTGGATCCCATTGAGAATTCTCATTGAACGTCAGATCTGAGACCGAGGTCCGATCGGCGTTGGATCCAGGAGAACCTGCACGTTCTTTAAAGAGCAAGGTGAAGTGGGGTTACGAAATCCTGAAGGTAGGAGGACAGTTTTGGATACTGGGAGTTGGAAGAGTTAAGACTCTTCATCATCAGGAGTCTCAAAATCGTGAAATGCGAAACACCAAAATCCCGAAGGCAGGAGGATAGTTTCGGATATCGAGAGTTGGAAGAGTCGAGACTCTTCATCATTAAGAGTCTCAGAATCGTGAAATGTGAAACCCCGAAATAGGCACATCGACCGGAGTTTCGGATACCAGGAGTTGGAGGAGTCAAGAGGTGAGACTCTTCATCACAGGAGTCCCGAAGTCGTGAAATACAAAGCGCCAAAACACATTTTTGTGTAGATTTTGGATACTGGGATATGGAGTATCAAAACAGTTCATCACAAGGAATTCCAGAATGCTGAAAAGATGAAATGCGAAAAACACCTTTTGGTGTTGGTTTCGGATATCGAGAGTTGGAGTGTCAAAACACTTTACAACAGGAATGCCAAAATGACGAAATGCTGAAATGCATTTTCGAATAAGGCTATGGTCACCGCTGATGGTCACATCGTTGAAGATCTGTAGAGAAGAGCTCGAAGAGACAAGCTCCATTTCAGAGTTTGGCACATGGAGAGTTGAGACAACTCATCATAGAATCCCCGAAACACGAAATGTGAAATACATGTTCAAAATTGGCCCTTGGTCATAACCCATGGTCACATCAATGAAGGCTCAAGGGAGGAGGTAGCATGAAGCTAATCTCCATTTCAGAGATCGCGACTTGGAGACTCGAGATGCCTCACCACAGAGATGCTGAAAAGACAAATGTCGGAATGTCGAAATGACAAAAGGCTGAATTGCGAAATGGTGAAATAAGTGCAAGACCCATCATTTATGATCCAACGGTGTAGGTTATTTAGGAATATGATCGAAGGGCTACTGTTTCTCTTCACAGTTAATCGATCAGCGACGATTCAGTTTCTGAAGCGGTCTTTGGAGGTTCACAGTGTAACTTCTAGAAACCACTGATGGTTTATGCCAGAGGACTTGAAGAGACTTCTGTGTGATTGCCAGAGGAGCTGAAGAGTATGAAGGAATCTACCAGTGGAATGAAGACTATTTGTAGAGGAAATTGACATATGGATGAGCGTTGAAGCTTGTAACTGCAACATAGAGGATGAGCTCAACTGTGACAGAGAAGACAAAGAGTCTCAACTATTGGAGAGGCTAAGGAATCTCAACATAACACCCAGTGATGATGTACACATGGGTTTAACAACCAAAGAAGTTGAAGAGTTGCAATGATGAACATGCATAGCACTCGACATGAAGAGAATGTAGAAGCATTGCGCATAGTGCATGCACAAGGTGCAGAGAGACTATAAGAAGGCAGAAGAAAGAAGAGATGGTTGTTGTTGTTGAGAGGGATTCAGGAGTGTAGAAGGAGGAGTGTGCAGCAACTGAAATACAAAGAAGAGGAATGGTGCATTGAATGGACATGGTGTATAGAGCATAAAAGGCAAAAGCACAGAAAGTGCAAGGCTATGTGCAACAAGATAGTGAGACAGTAAAGGAAGGCTGAGGTGATCTAGTAGAGAAAAACAGAAGATCAAAAAGCACAAGAAGATGCAGACAAAGAGACACTAATACAGGAGTGCAAAGCAGCATAATAGAACAATGATAAGTCTGGTAAGCCAATGATAAATATTGTATCACTGTGATAAATTCATATATAGCAAAGATTTATATTTTAGGGTGGTAGGGAGGTTCTAGGGAGGACTATTGTCCTCAGAGGTTCAAGTGGGTTCTTGAACATAGGGAGTTTTAGCTTCCATCTGGTTGCAACTAGAGAAACCATGGTGGCAGGGTGGTGCAAGGGAGAACTGCTGTTCTCTGTTATACAGGTTGGTGCCTGTGTGACTGGAAGTTGGTGATTCCATCCAGTTGGTGCTGGAACACTTAGGGAGTTGGTTCTTCTTTCTAGTGGGTGCTAGAGAAACCAGGGATTTGGTGCTTCCTTCTAATAGGTGCTAGATAAAACAGAGAGTTGGTGCTCTTAGTGGGTTGCAGCTTGAAAAATAGAGGTTGTAGCCTCATTATGAGTTGGTGCTCATAAGTATGATAATGTACATAATGTAAATATTACTTATCATATAAAGAAGAAGAGGTTTTTACCCTTTATGGGTTTCCTCAGGAAATATCTGTCTCTATATATTTCATATGTGTGAATGATGCTGAATGTTCTATTGCTTACTTCCCTGCATTATTGTGATTGTCATTCAGTGATCTGCAAAGATTTTAAAATAAGCATAATTGTTTAAGCTCGGTAACAACTGATTCACCCCCCCCCCCCTCTCAGTTGTCCAACATTATCCTAGTACTAGGCTGCAGACCAAGGGAGATAGGAAACATATACATCCAGAGTAGATGTGCCCTGACATAGTCTTCAAAAGACTGAAGACTCAAGGTGCTAGAGGTGCAATTCCACGTGTCCGATAACATTGAAATAAATGCATTCACAGAGTGATCCTATGGGAATATGTACATTACAAGACTGATCTTGATAATTCTAAAGATGCTCATGATCATATGGGAATGTGAAAATTCCAGGATCAACTATGAGGTGAATGTGGGTCTGATGTGGTCATAATTCTTGTCATGGGACAAGAACAACCTGAGGTGCTAAACACATTGTTGTGGAGATGGATCATCGATATATAATAAGTCTCATGGAGAAAATTTTCTATGAAAAAAGAATACCAAGAACAATACAAGATATGCTTGGAGAATGCCTTCCTCGTTGAGAGGGAGTATTGATGGTTTCAAATTTGTGAGACATTCTTCTGTGATGATAATCCTCGATGGACTGATTTGAGTATGAAACTTATTGATGCACTGATAAGTTGTACTGGGTTGGTGCCCAATGTCCCTTGGGAGTAGACCAAGTGGACATGTCATGGGAAAATAGGTCCTAGTGCCACACGACGAGCCAACAATTCCTAGCGTATTCTAGTGGCGATGAGGCCCTATAAAAGGTCCACATTGGGTGTATCCATGTGCGATGTGATGATTCTACCAATATCATGGTCTGCGTGACCATGGCATGGTCAAAGGACCATGGCATAGCCTACAAGGCTATGAGGACCAGAGGAAAAACATCATGGAGAATACCTCCCTGGCTAAGAGGGAGTGTTGATGTTTCTGGTAGCTGCGGGAGGTATTCCCCTCCATGATAACCTTTATTATAGATGAATATGCCAAATAAGTAAAGAAACATCCCAGTGGAGAAGTCAGATCCATGCAAAATAACAAAGTAGAATTATAATTCTCCAAAAGAAAAGTTGGCCCCACAGGGAAATTAAAATGGGAAATTATAATTTCTAGATGGACAAGTCGGACCTAAATTACAATGAAAAATTAGTATAAATATAAGCATATCATTCTCATTTTGACACAACCAATTCAGATTTGATATATCTATGTAGCAGTCGCAGGTGGCCTAATATGAGGCAGCGAAGAGGCCTAGTCTGAGGCATATCTAGGTGCACTTGTAGCAACATATATCTTTGTGCTTGAACAACAGTTTGGTCACACCTTAGACAGTGTTTGGAAAAAATATATCTCTATGATTAAACAACAATTTGGTCTAACTTGTAGACATTGTTTGGATAACATATATCTCTATGCTTGAACAATAGTTTGGTCACACCTGTGGAGAGTGTTTGGACAAAATATATTCCTGTGCTTGAACAACAGATTGGGAACACCTATAACACCAGTCTTGAGGCAACAAAGTGATAGATATAAAAGACTGATTTATGACAGTTTGAGACAATGATATGAGCCATCATTTGGACAACAATAGAGCCATCTCCTTGACAATTCTAGAGTGCATATATGAGAATAAAAGATAAGTACTTGTTATCATGGATTATTTCTTGTTGGGTTACTTTACTAGATAGAGCTATTTCTTGGTTATTTTATATTGGGAAGGATATTCTCTATAAGAAGGTTGTTAGGTTTTCTCCCCTTATGTATAAGGGTTTCCCATGATGTATATTTTAAGCTCAGGGGTGACATGACTAAGTTCATATGGTTGGGTGGCGATGATGCAACATTGCCTATGGAAAAACACGCATAAAAAAGAAGTTCAAATTGATATGGTAAATCTAATGTTAGCGTAATTAATGAAAATTGAATAGATCTATTATTTGGAGTGCGCGATTTCTTGTAAACAAAACACCGCTTTTTATTATTATATAACCTAATTTATAAATAAAATATAACATTTATTTGATGTTTTATTAATATACATATAAAGTTTAAAACCAAAATTAATATTAAAAACTATTTAAAACTAAAATGAAGTTAAAGTTTATATCATTATTATTTCCAAAGAACAAATAAAACCTAAAATTAAAGAAATTATGAAAACAAATTAATTAACTAATTACCTTGTACCGAGAAGAAATTCTAAATTTTATTAAAATTTTAGACAATGTTATAATACCTCCCAATCATTCAAACTAAACCCGATTAACATAACATGTCCAAAACTATGCCCATTACTATAATGATGTTAAGATAAATTTATTTCAAATTTCCAATTTATCAAAAAAAAAAAAAAATACATAAAACCACTTTGAAAAGTTTGGAGAAAAATAGATCAATATTCTTCTATCTACCGTGGGGGGTAAAATAAATCCCATATCTAACCTCTAAAAGAGGTTTGAAAGTATGTTTATCTGACCTTCCCTTTCACTTTTGTGGAATTTTATGGGTCTACTATGTGATATTCAAACACTAACACTATGAAATATAGTTGTGAAAATATATGTACCTCGAATGATATGTTTGTGGAAACAAAATAAACTGATGCTAAAAAAACATATGCACTCTT
>ML799245.1:0-53135 GCA_009831015.1 Picea engelmannii
CAAGGAAAATATGTACCTGGAGGAGTTAAACGGCTATTTGGTGACTGAATTGAACAAATGTACAATGGCTGTAGAAGAAAATGTGTATCTTCACCACCAAATAAGGGAACTGGATATTTCTTCCTATTCTCTCAGCAAGGTTCTTGAATCGAAAGATATTCTGCTTCAGCAGTTGACGTCAGAACATAAGCAGTTGGAGTCAGAATATCAACGTGCATGAAAAAACCAAATGGTGTGTATGAAAAAACAAAACTAAAAGATGTGCATGGAAATGGTATGCATAGGAAAGAGAAATCAAAGAGGGTACTTGAATCCATAGATGTTAGGCTCCGAATACCCGCAGGAAATGGAAATCCAAATGGGATGCATGATTACTGATTTCAAAGACCTTTTCTACTCATTTCATTTTGTTTAAGGAACTCGTTATTTTTAGTTTTTTATATTGTTCATGTATGGTTCTATTCACATTTTATTACTAATACAATTTATTAATCTTTGCTATTGAACAAACAAAAAAAACCATGATTAACAACCGGAGCTATTATTTTATCTCTTAAACAAACTTCTATGATTCTGATCTGGTTATAAGAACCCTTGCTCGAAACCCTAATTCACAGATTTATGTTTGGACTGCATTACATGTTGGAACTGTTGCCGCCATAACTATGCAATAGAAAGAGCACTAGGATCTTCTTACTCTCGGAATCATTTAACACATAACTCACAGTCCCTTTTACAGTTTATGATCCGGCTATGTGAAACCTAGATTGAAGACTCAATCTCTTCGCCCACGTTGTCTAGTAGGGTCGTCGGCCTCCTTAACTATCCAATACATGGTTCATAAGCTTCAGAGTCAGCGCTCCCTAATTATTTTGTTGATTCGCCAATTTTGGAGAGATGTTAAAACTGGAACCTGTGATCACGCTTTAATACAGAGAGGCAACATTTTCCTTTCACAGTAGCATAATAAAGAATTGAAGATGTTGACAAGATCTACGAAATCGACTATGAGATAAGCTTACGATGGATCTGGATTAAATGAGACAGATTCTTACTTGCTCTCTCTTACGATGGATCTGGATCTGGTATTAAAAGAAAATTCTTACTTGCTCTCTCTTGCCTTCTCGCTTTAACTAGCTCGATCTGGAACCCCGTCTTGCTGCAACAATTAATCCATCCATTCTGACGTCCAAACATCTGATCTCCGGACTTTCCAAACTGACAAAACTTTGCCAATGGAATCCAATTATTCACCCAAAAGTTCTCACAAATTCAAATAATTTTTTTTATGGGAAGGAATGAAAATATACAGCCGAGAAAAAATTGATTCCTACCTCAGGTCTCTTGGACCTTTACAAAATCTTTTATTTCTCACACATCTCACACCTTCTTGTACGCCTCATAATTTTATACGACCAACACTAAGATCGATCTGGATTATAGAAAATATGATCGAATCTTTTCCAACACAACATAAACCCAAATTTGACAGAACAAACTGATTTGGATCTTGGAGAATAGGATCAAATCCAATTATTTTCCAAAGTTCTTCAACCTCCTACCTAATTTAGATATAGTTGGTACATACATGGAAAAATGTCATATCCCTAGGGAAGATTTATTCAACTTACATTCCCCAACAAACAAGCCATTTTGGATGTTATCCCTAGATATGTTCCATATATCAAGACTCCGCGATGAATATTAAGGCCATATTTACACTAAAATAAAGTGTTCGATATTTGAGAAGTTTTTTCCTTTTCTTTCTCTTCTTAGATTAAAGGAAATTAAACAATCTCAACTTAGATGACAAATGCTCTTAATTATAGGAATATGTATATGAGTGTTTCAAACAATCAAGTTTGAAAGGAAGATGAAATAATGAATTAGAAGAAAAACAAGATAAACATCTTCTTAGATTAAAGGAAATTAAACAATCTCAACTTAGATGACAAATGCTCTTAACTATCAGAGGAATATGTATATGAGTGTTTCAAACAATCAAGTTTGAAAGGAAGATGAAATAATGAATTAGAAGAAAAACAAGATAAACATATAGGGCATTATTAAGAATGAATCATGTAGCCAACTCTAACAAATGCACACAAATAAATAAAAACATGCTTCAAACAATTAACATCTTCACACATTCAAATACATGGAGGCACCTTTTACATATTATTTAAATGCACAAAGAAAATGACAAGAAATGGTCGTACATTCAGAGGAAATCACTTTGTTTCATTACTAGACATCATATAGTAACACTAAACATGGTGAATGATTTGTTTATTGAGCCTTTATAAATTAGATTTGATATAAGAAAATAAAAATGGGAGGAGATGCTTTAAAATAACATAAATACAATGAAAGGAGGAGTTAGAGACTAAAACTTAAACTCGGGGGATGAATCTTTGGTTTCCTGCTACATTTACCAATTGATTGTGTTCAAGGTTTTTTGTCAAACACCTCTCGTTATAAGAAACTCGTCAATTCTCCAAAGTGTCGACCTCAACAATGGGAGTCTTCATTGTCTTTTATTCCTCTCAGACATGCCCTAAAACTGCTTCTTGAAACTATTTTCAACTTCTTTGTTATGCTTATGGATTCTTGATTCTTGAGCGGTTTTCCTCCTCATAAAATTTGGTTTCCCTTCACCTGGGTGTGAAATTCCATTATAGAGAAAGATTGTGGGACAACTATACACGACAAAAATTATATCACACTATGTTCCTTAGAAATATATGTAATCATTTTCCTCTTTGGCTAGATGTAATCATTTTCCTCTTTGGCTCTAAGTTTGAAATCATAACTGCATGGATCATGCGACTCAACAACCGTAATATCGATTCTGACGAGTAATCTCAGTTGTTGATCGTAGCTCGATGAGCTCTTTACCTTGAAGCTTGAAATCAAATATGACTCAATAGTTGTTAGATCTATCTCGATGAGTAATCTTAGTCGTCGATCATAGGTAACACTTCAGAGCGATTAAGAGCGAGGTCCCGAGAGGGACCCTCAAAAGGAGATCATTTTGATCATTGATCGGAGCAATAGGAGATAATTTGAGAGGCATTGATCTCGCCAACCATGAACCCAAAAGTAGGATAAAGTAAGAATAATCATTGTTGTGAGAATTATTACCTCGCGGACAGGTTAAGCTCTCCTTTGGACCAAGACCCCTTCTTTGGTCTAAAGTAAGAATAAAACAAATGGTTTTTACTTTTCTTATAGATCTTGTTCATAACCAGTTGAAATGAGAAAGAGAAAGAATGTGGCGTATCTTGTTTCAACGTTTGTCCTTGCTGCTCCAAGCTTTAATTTTAATCTCCAAGCTCTTTAACATGAGTCGAGACCTGCAATGAACAACAAAGAAATCATTTCTACTATTCTATGTGGTTAGTTAAAATAGATCTATCTATACCTTAATTTTCTTAAGCATAGACATTACAATGAAAAATCATAATGAAATGAATAGGCCAAGTTAATATTAATGGAAATCCAAAAGAAGACACTTACAAATCAAGTTGACCTCGTTGAAATCTTCTCCAATATCTCCTCATCCAACCCTTGCATGAAAATATTTATATCAAAACGTTGATACTTCAATGAATTCTTTCTCTCAAGATAAAATGTTTGACACCTAAAATCTTTCCCCCTTTTCACCTTTGAAATGCCTTCAATTTATAGGATTGGGAGGCTCAACCACCATGGGATAATTAAGGAATTGGTTGAGGATATAGCTACAAAATTTGGGATTTGATCCCAGTATAGTTCCATAGGATAGGATTCGACCCAAAACAACCTCATCCCTTTAGAGTTGTACCTTAAGAAAAGGCAGGATTCACCATTTTTTCCTCTAACCAAAGTGGTGCTCCCCGCGAGTTAGAGACAGGGCACCGGTGGTGCTCCCTAAATAATTCCAAGGGTGCACCACCATATGAAGTGGCACTCCCCTAGTATGGCCAGGGGGGCACCATCCTTCATAAATTCTCAAAACATGGTCGAATTTTCAACTGAAAACCATGTTTTTGGCCTTGAAATGATGAGTTTCTTCCTTCAATATGACTTAGGGATCATGGAAAATGTATTTCATGGTGTCAACAAGTTGTGACACTTGGAAAATTGCATGTGACACTTAGTAAGGTGCATACGACACTTTTCAACACTTGTGACACTTAAGTGTGCAATTTTTATGTGTAATAGATGCCCCCTAAAGTGTGAGGTCAGAAGAGAAACTAATGGTGAAACACTTTACAAATTATTCAATGCAAGGGTGATGGAGTAGGAGAACCTAGAAGAAGCTACAAACAACCATCAAACAATATAAATATATGTTTCATTCTCGAGGTAGGCATACCTATGCTCAAAATACAAGTATGAAAAAACAAAACTAAAACAGAGTGAGCACCCAACCCAAGATATTTGTACCTATCTCGAAATGGTATGATTCTAGCCATGCAAATAAATAACTTGATATCGAACATGGTATAATGCACTTGATTACCGATCATTGAGATATACCGTTAACAACTGAAGTGGAAATCAACAATGATGACAATGATTCTCAAGGTACCTTTAGTACATTCCAACGAATGTGAATAAATGATTCGAGTTCAAAAACTCGTGGAATCATCTCATCAGAGGTCGATGGTGTCAACCTACTATTTGAAGTGATGAGGCTTTCCATTGAGGCATGCATGTTTCAAGGTACTAATTTTTTTCTAAGTCTAATTTCTGGATGATGTGATGAATTCTATAGGAAAAGACTCGTTGAAGGAGGGCCTTGATGTATCCCCCATCATCGGCAAAAAACTGACATAGGAAAGTGATGTGAGATGGTGGATTAAATGATTATGTACTCACACAATAATGGAAAATGGTAATACTGTAGATTGGATTGTTTGAAGTGAAACTTTCCTTGAACATTGTGAGGCATGACACAAGACTTGACAGCATTGACTCGACGAGTACCAAGAACATAATGTGACGACAATAAGAGCACTCTTCGACTTGAACAAAAAAGTTTAACAACACATGGAATTGGTATGACTCAAAGAAAATAATATTACCTGACTATAAGATGAGACACAAACATGTGTTATGTTCAAGGGTGACAAAAATAAACGCCATAATGGATTCCAAAAAACTTGACCCACTTCTTTTAATTCCCCCCCCACCATGATTGGTGAGTACCTCTTTGTTTTTTAACGAGCTTGAGGAGGACAACAGATGCTTGTTATAGCTCATATTTGATGATTCCCTCGACATATGTTTAACAAACCTGAAGAAGGAGGGGTTTAGTCCTGTATGGATCTTGGGAATTGGTCCCACATAGGTCCTTCAATGCATAATTTTACAAGCCTAAAAAAGGTAAACTCGGTGGTTTTTCACATTTGGAGAGTCTGAAAAGAACTTAAAGATGACTCCATGGGTGAATTTTTTATTCATTTTTCATAATTAGTCTTGCGAGGTCAAAAAATAAATAAACTATCACTTGAAAGACGCCTTTCAAACCTTTTAATGAGTGTGAAAGGAAGCAAGCTCACTCGGAAATATTTTCATGTTTAGGGTGTATGAAAAGAGTTTGAAGGAGAGTCCAAAGAGTTCATTTTTCATATAAATTTTATGAGTCTAAAAAAGAGATAAAAGTATACTCGATAACCTATTCTCGTGTATTAACAAGCAGAGAAAGAAAAAAGACCAATCTCGGTAACCTATTCTCATGTATTTATGAGCATGAGAAAGAACAAAGACTAAGATCGTTCTAGAAAATACTAGTACATTACGATGGGAAAGACCCCTAAGCAAGGATCCCTCCTAACAGTGTGTCTCTCTAAAGGTATACTACAAAATGGAAGCAATGTGATGCAAACAACTAGTGTTAAGCATAATTTCAATGGCTATAAGAAAGCAATATGGAAAATAACCCAAAGCATTAGCAAGCTATAAGAAAGAGAGATGGAAAATAACAACAAAGCAATGGAAAGCACAACCATTAACTAGACAATATGCTTCAATTTTTAACGATCTTGAAACAGAGAAATAACTATGCTCGTTCTTACCAATGTAATGTCCAAACCTTTCGAGGGAGGATACCCATGGGTTGTTGGTACTTTCCCCCCAACTTGAGAAACTAGAAACTCAACTCCAACATGGTGACCCCCAAGCTTTTGGATTTTGTTTGGCCTTTCCGAGTGGAGTTGGGTTATTGAAATGAGGTTTTCGATATAGTTTATTTTGATTAATATTATTGACAAGAATCAGTTCCAATGTTCTGTTTATACTAATTAATGGTAGATATAGAGTCCCAAAGGAGTTGGAGTGGTTTGAGGTTGAGATTTTTTGGAAGGACAAAGTGAATAAGACATTCCATAATTTGGTCAAAGTTAGGAGGCTCCCTAACACATTGAGTTGAAGGTCCAAGACACCATATGCTCGGTCCAAGACTTCATGGTAACATAGCTAGTAGGAAGGGTTTGAGATTGATCAACTCCCATACTAATAGGACATGTGTTTATAGGTTTATATTGTACTAAAGGAACACTATCTTGAGTGGTGATAGTTGGGAACACATCCTCCTATATTATGAAAGGTTGGGAAACAAGTATTCCAATAGACCAGATAGGAAAATATGGACACAGGGTTCTAACATTTAGATTCACACACACACACAGACACATATATACTTTTGAGAAGCATTGATTATCATTAATGGTCCATTTAGGATTAAGGACATACAAGGTGGAAGCATCCTTGAAAGGATTTTGTATGGATCAGAAGGGAATTTCATGGGATACCTAAGGACCTCTTGAAAATTTGAGAGCATTAGGATGCTCATGGGAAAGTTTTTGAATTCATATCATTTGATAAAGTCAAGGATACTAGGGATTACTTAAGAAAGCATATGGGTAGAAATCAAATACATGGAAGAAAGGTATAAACCTAAAGTGGGAACTAATTTATAAAGTCATTGAGATGAAAATTGAGGTGGTCAAAGAGGAGGTCTTTCAATTAAGAGAGAAATTAGGTATGAGAAATATTTCCCCAAAGGGAAATATTTAAATGTAATTTAGAAATAAAGGGAGAGGGTGATATTCACATATGAGGGAAGGGTTTAAAAATAAAAAATAAATAAACCACAACAACTTTCCTTTTGTTGAAGGAGGAAATATTGAAAAGAAAGGTGCTTCTTTATTTGAGGAGGTGACCTGAATTGGATCCTTGCCAAAATCGTTTGTAAACTTTGTAATAAGCATTTAGTTTTTTTTGGAAAAGTTTAAAAAATGTCCGAAATTTTCTTGGAAGTTGAAACAAACCATTGTGATGGTTGTCCTTCCAAGGAAACCCATTAAAATGAAGGTTGTGGTGAATGAGGACATCAACGGGGAGATGAAAAGATAACTAGGGAAGATTGAAGGGTAGAAAGAGAGATTAGAGCTCAAAAAGTGAAATCTTCTCGATGATCAGAGGATGAAGGAGTCAACTAGCTTGTCCACGATGAAAAAATGCGTCTTTGATCCATGACCATTTGCAATTTTTTTTCTAGCGAATAACAATGCATGATATTTCTAATAATTCATATCTCACCCTTTGTAATTAATTTTTAGAGCATAATAAATCCCCATTGGATCTAGTTTTCTGAGTTGGATTTCCAGGGTCAAATCTCTGTGTCTATAAGATTCATTACTATGTGATAAAGTATTTATGTATGCTTTCTATGTTCATTGGTTTATTTATTTAAATTATTATTTGAACATTGAAGTCGTTGGATGATATTGTATCAATAAGTAGCTTGAACGCTGGTTTGTATCATAGCATAATCCATTTTCTTGGATCATTGATTGGTACCCACTAGTTGTTGTTGGATTCACTATGAGGTAGCATGCACTGCTAATTCCATGGTTTTCACTCCAATTCGATTCAATTATCCTTTGATATGATTTTTGTGTGATCCATTGTTGAGTTAACCTCATGCTACAACAATGCAATTGCATTAGGTACTTTACTTGATTCTTTGGGATACAACCTAAGACTATCTCTTTCCCTTGTTTAAGCCACAAACCATTATACTCAATGCAATCATACTTTCCTTAAGCATGTTTGTTTAATTAATCACCTACATCGATCATATGGGCAATCTCCCACAATGTTTGAAGAAGTAGAATGTGCATTTTGTCTATTGCATGCAACCATATATTTATCAAGATGTGTATAATCATAGTTGTGACTGTCATAGATGATTTGAACATATGGAAATGAATTTTTAGATGATTGGTTATTCAGTGTTGTGTAACAGTATTGGAGAAGCTAGCTTTATAAATAAATTAACTTTTCATTCCAGGTGATGAACTGTGCTAAAGAAGCTTGATATCAAATCTTATTTATGATTGTAATTGTGAAAAGAGATGACTATTGTATAAGTTTTGTGCAAGCATATTTAAAAATAAACATACTTGTAATTGAATAATTTCCAAGCCTTGAAGTAAACAATACAAAGCTGCATCCCAATTAAAGAACAAGAAATGAAAAGATTGAACTAGAAATTACATAGACATAGAATTGAAATTTTTACAAAGGACTAGTGTTGATGAAATAGACATGCAACAGGCCTATCATTTACAGATTGGAAGGAATGTTGAAAAGAGAGGGGTAACTTTCCTTATAGGGGGGAGATTGAAAATAAAAAACAAGAAAAATCATCCTTTTAGGAGGAAAGGGAATCAAAGGAGAACAAATGAAGTAAAATATCATTGTACTAGGTCTTCATAAATGTTAAAAGTTTGAGTGAACTAAGGACCAATAGGCACATTTAAATTAGAAGGAAGAAGTATGAATATTACTCTTGACAACTAGGGCATAACTAAGTCTATGATAAATAATCAAAGGATTTAAGAGAAGAGCTTTCAAAAAGAATATATCTAACTCACTACCAAATAATGTTATTAAGTTAGAATAACTAGTTTTAATAAAGATGAAGATGTTGCTTAATTTTAGGGAAAAAATTAATTAAAAAAAAAGAATGATAAATTAAGTAAAATTAAAAATATACTTAATTATTTACACTATAATTGTAGAATATATATTATATATTGATTTAAAATGTTATGATTGTAGAATATGTATTTATATTGATTTAAAGTGTTTTATACATGAAACGAAAATAAGTGAGAACATAATCCAATCAAAGTAAAGATGAAATGTACAGAATTGGTTTGTTTTATCCTTTACTTTGGTTTCTACTTAATTATAAAATTTGAATGTACAAAATCAAATAATTGAAGTGATAGATTTCATTTCTCTAGAAATGTACAAAACAAGATAAATTTTGTCAAGGAAGAAGGATTTATTTATCCTTTCTGTATTTTTTTTCTAAAAAAAAAAGAAGAAAATAGATTTTTTAGAAGTGAATGAAAACGTTAATTATATCTTAATGTATCATGTCCATGTATAAAAAGAAAAGAAACAAGAAAAAAATAATTTTAACCTCCTACATATTTAAATTGGCTTTATAAATCACAAGAAAGAAGGAATTTAGGCCTCCTTTCATACTTAAAATAATTGCTCTCCACTTATAAGAAGCAACAAGGTCAAATTTTCCCATCTCTATAAAATAAACAATTTCCAAAGTAATTAACCAAATACCAAGATATCAAGTTCTTAAATATATCAAATGATTTTTGTGAAAATATGTTTCTCATACATCACCTTTGAGGTAATAATTTGGAAGGGAGTGTGCATTGAAACACGAAAGGATAAACCCTCAACCAATATGGAAGAAATCACCTATGATAAAAATGAAGAAGATAAACCCAAAACACAACCACCTGAAATAAGAGTAACTTGAAGAAGAAGGAAAACCCAAGTATGTATGAAGAGCTTGTGAAAGAAAAATAAAACCTAGAAACTAAAGAGCGTATGCAAGTAGACCTAGATTAAATAGGTATTTTATGTTAAAAATATGAAGGGGTTTGTCTTATTTATACTCTCTGTTAGGATTAAAATCATCAACCTAGTAAATCAAGGGAAGTTGTTCCTTTTTTCATTATTATATTCCCCTTAAATTTTAGGGGTCGTGAGTTGTTTTTTAGGCAAGGGAAATGTATACTTACGATTTTGCGATTTTTTGAATTCAAAATGGATTCACATTTCTCATGTCATAGAATAATTTGATCAAAATTCCAAATGCAAGATATTGAGAGAAAAATTATAAAAACGGGGTAATATAAATTTATGGGTGATTCATTTAGTGAAACTATGATATAAGATATTCATTTGTAATATAGTAAAAAATACATCTATTTCCTTTTTTTTTTCCCAAAAATATTTTGTGAACCTCCTTCAAATACACCTTTCCAATTAGAAATTCCCTAATTATCCTAGATACATATTTTTTCATTACATTTTTTTTAACATGAATGGATAAAGGTTTATATTAAAAAAGGGGTTCAGACGAAGCTAAATAATGAGAACAAATTACAGTGTTTAGTGTTTAGGGAAAGGCCATAGAGCCAAAATATAAAGTTGAATGAAATTTTCCCTAGAGGTAGGAGCCTCCCTTTGTACTTTATTTTATCTTAGTAGGTGTATTTCCATACAATTTTTTTAGTACACTAACTATATATAAAAAACTTAAATAAAAATATAATAACAATATGGATCTACAATAGGAGAGGAATATACAAGAGAAGCGATTTTTAATCACAATCTCTTGAATGCCAAGATGGGTCATAATTCGCCCCACAAACTAATTTAACGAGTCATAATGAATTGAAACTTCCAAATTTTTACTCCCTTGGACACCCATAAATGCCTCTATGTCCTACCATTCCCTCATTTCAACCGCATGCCTTGCTATGTCTATGGTACAATTGTCCCATGCTACATTGTTCTCTTGCACTTTTTGCTCAAATTCAGACTACCATCTATTCCATTGAATCATGGCATTGATAATACCATATTGAGTTTCAACCATATCCTTGGTGTGTCATTTCAACCCTTTTTAAAACTCTCCTAGCTTGCAAAGGATGAAAACCCTATTTTTATAATGGAAATGTGTCATGGGAGCCTCTAATATAGCTACAAGAAATCCTGAAACAAAACCAAAGAACTTAGATTTGCAAGGAGGACATGAGCTCAATGTAGGAGAAGGAGGGCTCCCCCTTTCACCGAGTTGTGTGCTCTACTACATGTTCGAAACATCCAGAACCAAAGAAAATAAAAACACTACCTGAATAGCAATTAGAGAGGACACTTGTCCCTTGAATTTAACTCATAATGATTAGTACAAACTGAAGGGGGTAGAGCATAATAATATGTTTCCATTTCATAAATGTTGGAGAAATTATGGAGAATAAGAAAATACAAACACTACCTGAATAGCAATTAGAGAGGACACTTGTCCCTTGAATTTAACTCATAATGATTAGTACAAACTGGAGGGGGTAGAGCATAATAATATGTTTCCATTTCATAATTGTTGGAGAAATAATGGAGAATCTATTAGTTCTGATTGTGTTTATATTTAGAATTTAGATCTTATTTCCTAGAAGTTTGTTTTACCTCCCTACATGATGTATTTATTTAAATTCATGATTGATTAATATGAAGAGTGTGGCATTTCTTAAGCTATCTACAGGCATAGGCTGCCTCACCTATGAGGATATGGTCTCATTTCCATTTTCTAAGTTAGTATCAGAGCTTGGAGGAGGAGTCTGATTGCGCGCCTTCTTGGAGGAGGATTCTGGTGAACCCGATGAGTTAAGATCAAGTCAGTTGCAGGAGGATTCTGGTGAACCCGATGAGTTAAGATCAAGTCAGTTGCAGGTCATGGAAAGTTCATTGTCCACTGTCACCACCGCGTTGTGGCAGGTGAAGGAGCCGCAATGTGGAGGAGTCTGCGAGCCTGGTTGGAGAGCCACCGAGCTTGAATATTGTTGCCTTTATGAGAATAATTTGTTGCGTATGATTGCAGCGTTGACGGGCGGGGTCCGTTGCAGTCGATCATGCCAGTGGATTCGTCGATCGGATATTGAGGGGTCCTGGATTCCATATCGAATGAGTGAGGTTTAGTTCCAGGCCAGGGATCCGGTCAAATATTGTTGTTGTAATTGTTATTTTTATGGGATGTCGCGTTAGGTACAAGATTCAATTCTGGCGCCTTCTATCTGAAAACGACCATTAACCTGCGATTTCTCTTATGGACGACATCTGACTATGATACTCCGCTTATGGACGACGTATGACGATGAGAACGTAAATATTTGAGGTGGTTCAAAGTTCGAGTCTCCGGGATTTCTTTCCGAAAAGGACTGTGACTGTCCTTCGCGTAGGAGATTGGATTGCAGTTTTCTGTCCTATTTCTGAGATAGCAGTGAGAGCCATTTGAAGATAACTTCTTGTGTGGTGATTTGCATGAGTGTGCTGCCGCCAATTTATAGCAAAGAAGGAACTATGCTCTGTGTATTGAAGTCGTTGTTGCATACTGCTCGTATTGTGCCTACAGAGAAGAAATCCCCCAGTTATCTCCTGTGAAGCTCGTTGTGTAGAGCGTGACACATTGCTTTGGTGAGAGTTGCCCGAAATTTGATATAGCTTCCATTGGAGAGTTTTTTGTTAAACCTGCTACATGGAGCGTAAGACGTTTCTTTGGCCACTGAAGAAAGAGCGCCCTTTGTGGAACGTTGGGTGAAGAAGGATTGATGTTGCGCTAGCAAGGATGCAAAGGCCAAGAGGTAAGCACCTGCCACTGGTCCACCTAGTTCCACTTTAAGTGTAGATATGATGCGTAGGGACTCCCCGCTCAATCCGTTCGTGGAAACTCGCAATCTTTCAAAAGCTGAACGACTTCGTCGAGCTATACAACGAAGTCACAACAAGCTGCGCAGATTCCAAAATGTCGGTGTCCACCATTCAACAACAAGTTACTACAATCCAGTTAACTATCAGAACTATAGGATCGCGACTTCCATTAAATATGCATTTCATTCTCAACACTGACAACGATTTGATCTGGACGCAATGCAAATCTTGTGAAAGCAAGGACTGATTCATTCCACATGAGGATTCATTCCATTCTATAATCCCTCACATTTGTCGTCGTTTTTTTGAAGAGGATGTGACGATCAGTGTTTGATTGCTGCTGAGAAGAGATCACTTCAAGGAGGTGTTATAGTGAAGTGAGGTGTACGTGTCAATTTCATCGAACTAACACAGCCTCCAATCTAAGTAAGAGAAGGAATAAGATAAAAGGAGAATGCACCATGTTATTACAAAGGAGATCAAATAGTCAGAGATTTGAAACACATGAGAAGAAAGAATCAAAGGGTAAGAGAAGCAAAACACATACGTGAGGAGAAAAATGTAAAACTAGACCTTATCAATGAATAATTTGATGAAATATACGAAATAAAGATGCCAAATCTACCATTTTTCTCAGGGATAAATTATGAATTTTGGAAAATTGAAATGGAAATATTACTATGGTAGTTAGTTGTTGAAAATGATGATAGTGTAAGATTTTTAACTAAAAGAGAGATCGAAAATGGTAGCATTGAAATTGCAATGATTAATGGAGAAAGTGCGTCTGAAGTAAAGTTGCATGTCATAGTAAGGAAATTTCATATGATGCAATATTTAGTGATTTGGTAAATTCAAATGAGATTGATGATGGAGATGAATGTGTAACTATTAATGAACACCTTTGTGAATCTTTGGTAAATTTAGTCAAATTTGATGAAAACTATTCATCTCATGAACACTGGTCAAATCTATTGCATGAGAAACATCTTATTGATCAGCTATTGTTTGGTGAGAAGAAAAACTCATTTGCATACACAAATAAAGTGAAAGAGAATATGATAGAGCCTAGTAAAGAGGTTGAAGACATGAAACAACTAGTTGTGATAGTAACTGAAGCGGAAAATTAAGATTATTATGCAATATCAAAGGAAAGGAAGAAAGATGAAGAAAGTAAAGTTCCCTTAGAAGAGAAAAATGAAAAGAACCAGTATGGTTCTTCCTATGATTTTTCATATGATTGTAACAATTTTTTTGAGTGTGCAGGTTTACAAGACAACATAGTAGTGACTGATTATGAAGAAAACATGGAAGAAAATGAAAAAATTGAGGAAGAAAATATTGAGTCAATTTTTATGGTGTGGAGACTGGAAAAAATCAACTATTATTATGAATTGATGTTGCAATAGTCCATTGAGCAAGACATTGATGATTGTATCCAGAAAGGGAAGCAACCCACTTATGAGAAGTTGGAAGAATTTGCAAGCATTAAAGACAAACACTTCCAAGAACCTGCAAAGGTGTCGAGGACAAAGAACAATAGTGAGTTGTCAAGTTCCAAAATGAAATTGTTAGAGTCAAGTTGTAAGCCTAGCTGAGACTAAGACCACTAAACATGTTACATATGTTAGGCATTTGTATTGTAAATAATCCATTTCTCCATTAAAAGAGAGTGTTGGAGAAATAATGAAAAATTTATTAATTCCAATTGTGTTTGTATTTAAAATTTAGATCATATTTCCTAACCTAATGTATTTATTTATATTCATGATTAATTAATATGAAAAGTGTGACATTGCTCATGCTTCCTCCAAATAAGACAAGCATGCCTCACCTGTGAGGTTTTCTAAATATAAATGATCATCCTTCATATTTGGAGTTACTTACCATGAAAGTGGTAAAGGCATTCCATCTTTTTATTTCTACCCCTAATATATTGGTCCCAATATTTTATCCACTTTTAACTGACTGATCCTCCTAAACAAACTTCTATGATTCTAATCTGCTTATAAGAACCCTTGCTCGAAACCCTAATTCATAGATTTATGTTTGGACTGCATTACATGTTGGAACTGTCGCCGCCATAACTATGCAATAGAAAGAGCACTAGGATCTTCTTACTGTCGGAATCATTTAACACATAACTCGGTCCCTTTTACAATTTATGATCCGGCTATGTGAAACCTAGATTGAAGACTCAATCTCTTCGCCCACATTGTCTAGTAGGGACGTCGGCCTCCTTAACTATCCAATACATGCTTCATAAACTTCAGAGTCAGCGCTCCCTAATTATTTTGTTGATTAGCCAATTTTGGAGAGATGTTAAAACTGGAACCTGTGATCACGCTTTAATACAGAGAGGCAACATTTTCCTTTCCAGTAGAATAATAAAGAATTGAAAATGTTGAGAGGATCTACGAAATCGACTATGAGATCAAGCTTACGATAGATCTGGATTAAATGAGACAGATTTATAACGTTTTAAAAAATATTTCTTACTTGCTCTCTGGAATCCCTTCTTGCTTCAACAATTAATCCATCCATTCTGACGTTCAAACATTTGATCTCCGGACTTTCCAAACTGACAACTTTGCCAATGGAATCCAATTATTCAACCAAAACTTCTCACAAATTCAGATATTTTTTTATGGGAAGGAATGAAAATATACAGCCCAGAAAAGTTTGATTCCCTACTCAGGGATTTTGTTCCTTTACAAAATCTCTTATTTCTCACACATCGCACACCTTCTATTTACGCCTCATAATTTTATACTACCATCACTAAGATCGATCTGGATTATAGAAAATAGGATCGAATATTTTCCTAACATAAATCTAAATTTGACACAACAAACTGATTTGGATCCTGGAGAATAGGATCAAATCCAATTATTTTCCTAACTTCTTCAACCCACTACTTAATTTAGATATAGTTGCTACATACATGGAAAAATGTCTTATTCTCGAACACTCTAGAAATTATTACAATTTGGAAAAATTAAACAATTACAAGTTTTTAAAGAAAAAATCCTTAAACCTTCTAAAGACCCAACATTAAATTGAATGTAGAAAATGCTCCTGCATCAGAACGGGGGAAGAAAAGACTTGTTTCTCCTAGTCAAAGGTTGAATGTTGTTACAGTTAGGTGCATCTCTTAAATTGTTTGTTGCTTCCTTGAAAGGGTACAAATGCCATGACCAAGTCTACAACTTCAAAATCCAACTTTCTTCAATTCACGTAAGTTTGCTCTATTGCTCTATGTTTGTACTTGTTGCTATTGTCTTGTAGTAGTTGTTTAATTCTTTCCTACAATTCTGGCATACTTTTGCATATTTATGGCAAAATATTCACCATTAACACTTTTCATTTCTTGTTTTCCTAGATCTCTTAATTCCTAAATCTTTCTAGGATGCATTCCATATAAAATTTGGAAATGAATCAAACATGTGCTCCTATTAGGTGAATCATTATATGCAAACTCATCTTGTGTAAGTACTTGGTCCCACTGCTTGGGATGCTCACCTAGCAGACATCTTAAAACATTCCCCAAACTTCTATTTACCACCTTGTTTTCACATCACTTAGTGGGTGGTATGATGAACTAAAGTTGAGATTGGTTCCTAACTTTTTCGATAAAGTTCTCCAAAAATGATTAGCAAATTTGGCAAGCCATGCAACCTCACAACTTCTCTAAAGAACAAATTTGCAATATGGGTTGTATCATTGGTTTTCTTACAATATATAGAGTGTGCCATTTTTTATAATTTATTAACAACCACATAAATAAAATCATCACCTTGTTGAGTTCTTGGCAATCCTAACACAAAGTCCATAATCACAAAATCTCGTGGTCTATACAATCAAGGATTATGTTTCCTTCATTTTTCATGTTGACAAATCCTACATCTTTCAACAATTTTATTGACACCAATTGCATACCAGGCCAAAAATAAAATGAACTTAGCTGAGCAAATGTCTTGTCTCGTCAAAAATGTCTTTCTAATCCACCATGGTGTTTTTCTTTCAGCAAATTTTCTCTCATTGAACACCTTGGAATGCACAATTTGCTGCCTTTGAATAATAATCCTTCTTGTATTAGGTAATCCAACCATGGGCTCCTGTCTTTGCTTACTGGATTTTCACAGGCTGCATATGCATCTTTAAAATCTGCATCATCTTTATACATTTCCTTCAATTCATCAAATCCCCAAAAATTTACTTAAAACTCATGCAAGATTAAACTATCCATGCTTAATGCATTTGCTACCTTATTTGATTGTCGACTTATGTGTTTAATAACAAAAGTGAATTTTTGCAAGAAATAATTCCACTTAACATGTCTTTAATTCAATTTTGTTTCACCGATGATATATTGCAAGGCATGATTATTAGTGTAAAGAACAAATTCTTTAGGCATGAGGTAATGTCTCCATTTCTTCAGTGCTTGTATGATGGCATAAAATTCCTTATCATAAAAAAAATATTTATGTTTGGTTTCATTTATATTTTCACTAAAATAAGTAATTGGTTTCTTTTCTCAGCTTAGAACAACTCCTTCAACAACAATTTATTAAAATTTGGCAAAGCTAAAATGGGTTGTTCTATGATTTTTTTCTTCAACAATTTAAATGTTTTATCAGTTGCCTCTGTCCATTTAAATGGTTGCTTGTTTCCCTTAATTTTCTCAATAGTTGGATCACATATTCCACTAAAATGTTTGACGAATTTTCTATAAAAACTTGTCAAGACATGGAAACTCCTTACCTAAAAAAAAGTCCTTGGAGTAGGTCAATTCATAATAGCCTTCACCTTATCTTGATCCATCTTCAAGCCATCTCTTGATATTACAAAACCCAAATATAGCAACTTTGTCTCCACAAAACTGCACTTTTTCAATTTGATTAGTAGATTTTCCTACTACAATCTATCTAAAACCAATCTGGGATTCCTCAAATGTTCTTCTCTAGACTCACTATAGACTAGAATATCATCCAGATAAGATATGAAAAACTTACCAATGAATTCTTTGAGTACTTCATTCATCAACCTCATAAAAGTGCTAGGGGCATTGGTAAGTCCAAAAGCCATTACCAGCTATTCATACAATTCATTATTTGTTTTAAAGATTGTTTTTCATTCATCTCCTTCCCTAATTATGATCTAATGGTACCCACTTTTCAAATATAACTTTGAAAAATACTTAGCAGCACTCAAAAAATCCATCAAATCATTAATTAGGGGTAATGGAAATCTATACTTGATTGTGATTTTGTTTATTGCTCTCGAATTTGTGCACATTCTCCATCGTCCATATTTATTTGGACTTAAAACTCTAGGAATAACACATAGGCTCAAACTTTCTCTGATGAGACTATTATAACTTGAGATGTTCCAAGTTATTGTTGGAACAATGCTGAGGCACCCCAGAGGCCAAGGCTTAGGATTAATCTTAAGGACAGATTTGTTGTAAGATAATTGTGCAATATTTGGGAAGGTTTTTTCCTCTCTCTCTCTTTCTCTTCTAAGATTAAAGGACCTTAAACAATCTCATCAGATCACAAATTATCTCAACTATTAGATCCATATGTCTACAACTGTTTCATACAATCAATATTGAAAGGAGAATGAAATGACAAATTAGAATAAAAACAAGATAAACATACATGGAATTGCTAAGAATGAATCTTGTAGCTTATGGGAAAGAATGTGTTGAGCAATTGAGAATTCAACAACTCTAACAGATGCACAAAGATCAATAAAAACATGATTCAAATACATGGAGTTACCCTCTTCATATTATTTAAATGCACACAGAAAATGACAATAAATGGTCATACATTAAGAGGAAGTCACTTCTATGTCATTACCCGACATCATATAGTAACACTGAAAATGGTGAATGGATTTTTTCTTGAGATTTTATAAATCATATGTGATACAAGAAAAGAAACACTGGGAGGAGATGCTTTACAAAAACAAAAATACAATGGAAGGAGGAGTTACAAACTGAAAATTAAACGTAGGGGATGAATCTTTGGTTTCCTGTTGTATTTACCAACTAACTGTGCTTAAGATTTGTGTTCAAACAACTCTATTTATAAGAATCTCTTCAATTCTCCAAATTTCTAACCTCAACAATGGGTGCCTTCATTGTGTTTTATTCCTCTCATCCAAGCACAAAAACATCTTCTTTATTATTCTTACAGATTCAATATTCTTTAGTGGTTTTCCTCCTGGTTAAATTTGTTTTCCCTTCACCTGGGTGAAATTATTTTATAGAGAAAGTTCATGGGATAGTTGTACACCTACAAACCATAAATTATTTCATACTCTTCTCCTTAGAAATATATGTAACCATTTTCCTCTTTGGATGTAAGTTCGAAATCATAATAGCAGGGATCACGTGGCTCAACATATATCAGATCGATTCCAACGAGTAATCTCAACCATTGATCGGAGGCCCGATGAGCTCATTACCTTGAATCCTGAAATCAAATCTGTGAAGATCCAACAAATCAGGAGCCGTTGGATCTATCTTCCCAAGTAATCACAGTCATTGATTGCATGTACCACTTAGGAGTGATTAAGATAAAGGTACTGAGAGGGACTTCGAAAAGGAGATCTTTTGAATGTTCATTGGGGGAACAAGAGATAATCCAAGTTTCATTGATCTCGTAGACCACGAACCTAGAATAAGGTTAAAGAAAGAATCATCATGTTGACATCATCTTAGATGCATGGAAGCCACTTTATTTACCTACGCTGATGTCAATGTGGAAAGGAACCTAACAAGAGATTTGAAGAATATTCCTTCTTTGATATCGTTGGATCTTATCATTCAACATTTAGAATATTAGGGAATTTTCACCGCTCCGAAAAGAAGGTATCGAATAATGTTCTGCCTCAACCTCTATTTACACATCAACATTAGACTTGAGTGCAAAAATCAGATAAGGCATGAGAATTGTTTCACTTACATCACCCTGGACATGTGGTGCCTTTTCACTAGTCCGCGTTGGTCCTGATATGGCAGACATGTAGGACATGTGTCATCTTTTTCAAGATATTGACCTATGTATGTGGTAGGTTCCACATGTCCATGTGGTAGCCGTTGGTTGGCTTTGACAATTCTTTGTTAGCAGGCTGACATGATACCTATTCGAGAATCTTTGATACCTAGGAGTAGATCTGGACCATTGATCAATCCCACTTGAGTGAGGTTTGAATAGATCTGGACCATCAATCGGAGGGGCCTCTTTAGAGTGTTATAGGATCAGTTTCGAAGGGACTCCAAAAAGAGGACTTTGAAGTAAATATATACCATTGATATGGAGTTGCGCAGGGAGGTTTGAAACACATGAGAGTCATCAATCTGGCTCAACCAAGAACCCATAATCGACTAAGGAAAATATCATCATGCTTTTTACTAGTCCACGTTGGCACTAATGTGGCAGGGAGACATGAGACATGTCACCCATTTTTTTTGTATTGACCTATACATTTTGTGGGTCCCACATATATACGTGGAAATCGTTGATTGGATCCTACAATACTCTGTTGTCAGGATAACGTGACATCTGGTAGGGAGGATTCACGGTCTGAGAGAATATATGGGTCGTTGATTGGTCCCACTTGAGAGAGGTCTGAGTGGATCTAGACCATCCATTGGAGGTTGTCATTCAGAGTGATGAAGGATCAGGTTCAAAAGGGACTCCAAATAAGGAACTAGGATGACCATTAATCCATCAGGAGAAATAAGAACACATGAGATTTGTTGATATTTCTTGACCTAGAACCCCAAAAATGGTTGAGGAAAAACTCTTCATGTTGGTTTGATAGCCTGGAAACATGGTGAATTTTTATTGGCCCATGGTGATACTGACGTGGTAGGGGAGTAGGACACATGTCACCCGAATTTGAGATTTGTATTTATGCATATGGTGGGTTTCCCATGTCCACATGAAAGAAACTGATTGGCTTTGACATTGCTCTGTTGGTGGGCTGACACGACACCTGGCCAGGGAAACTTAAAATTAAATATCATATATGGACCATTGATCGGTCCCTATTGAAATAGATCCGAATATATCTGGATCGTCCATCAGAGGTGCCCTACTGGATTTATTGAGGCCCATATCTAAATGGGACTCTAAAACTGTATGTTGACCTTTGATCTGAGAAAAGGTGCATGATGAGATTTGAGTCGTCGATCTGTTGGAGTCCAAAAAGTTATTGGCACTTTACTCTAATGCAACGTTCTCATGGTAATCCCCTAGGATATTGGTGCTTAATCTCTTTTGAGGCATGATAATCCCCTTTTGGACTGCAAAAAACCCATTTTGGACTATCACAATCCCCTTTTGGACTATGACAAGCCCCAAGGGAATATTTTTTTCCTTATGTGCATAAGGGAATGATTTTTCTTGTTGTCTCTTAATTTTTCATTAGGAAAATTTGACTCTAAGTTGTGTAGAGGCTCCTGAAGCTCGACTTTTTGCTACTAACTCTTCTCATATTGACCTTATAACCTTGATAAACCTTCATACCACAACATGAAGAAATATATTACTAACATTTGGCTCTAGCAGGGATAACATACCATTGTGGTCTGCTGAGAACTATAGACTAAGTTCCTTCTTTTGTTGGGTTATGGAGTCTGCCCTAAAAGAATACATCTTATTCGGACTTGAAAATTGATTAGATATATGACACAAAAACACTCAATAGATTATGGTTGTTAGTAGCCTACCTACTTGTTGAAGTAATGAATGGTGAATGAAGTAAAATTAAAAATTCATGAACATAAATGAAAAAGAATTATTTATGCACAAGGTAAGAAAATTTTACAGTGATTAGTACTACAGGAAGTGCTTGAGGAACCTCCCATTTACAGGAGCCCCAAACAATTATCCATCTAGCTGAGCTAAATCATAAGTTTTGTTATCTTGGACTACAACCACTTGGAAGGGTCTGAGCCAAATATTATTGAAATTTTCATGTTTCCCTTTAGCTTCTCTTTGAACATCCTATTTTAGGACCAAATCCCCTGTCATGAAGTTTCTTTCCTTGGCCCTTTTATAAAATATTTCTTCTATTCTTTCTTGCCGAACTTGGGAATTTATCTGAACTAGTTCTCTTATCAATAGGACTTCAATTAGTTGATTAATTATTCTCTACATGTCATGTAATTCTGCCTCCTCATATTGCAACAATTTCATCACGTGGAGGCTAAGTTGAATGGGGAAAATGGATTCCAACCCATCCACCAGCTGAAAATGGGAAGTTCCAGTGGCCCTCTTGATGCTAACTTTGTCTTCCCAGACAACATATTTCAAGTGGGAATCCCATACCTTCTTGTTTTGAGATAACATTTTCTCGATAATATTGATAAGGTTCTTATTGGAGGATTCAACCGAACCATTTCCTTGTGGATAACAAGCAGTAGAGTGTCCCATCTCTATGTTACAGTATTGAAATTAAAACTTAACTAATTTGGTAGATTTGAAGGCATGAGAATTATCGGTAATGATCTTTCTTGGGAACCCAAATCTGGCCAATATATTTTCCTCTAGGAACTTTATGATGACTGTATCAATGGTTTCCCTTGTAGGTATGACCTCTACCCATTTTCTAAAATAATATCTGGTTGTCAAAACCGGCTTGAGTTTTCCACTTGAATTTGGATTAATATTGCCAATGAAGTCTAATCCTCATTGTTGAAAAGGTGTCTCAAATTTGATTGGTTTTAGTGGGAGGGGCAACAACTTATGTTTTCTTGCAAACATTTGAAATTCTACACATGCTCGAACCAAGCAATTTACATCAGAAAATAAAGAGGGCCAGTAATACCCAACTCTAAGGATATTTTATGTAGTGGATCTCCAAGCATGGTGACCCCACACACACCTTTATGAAATTCAATGATTATGCCCTCAGTTTATTCTTTAGTGAGGCACTTTAGTAGGATTCTCCCTGGGTCGTTCCAAAACATATTTTCCCCTAAAATGCAATAATTTACAACAAGCTTAATAGACCTAGCCTTAGATTTTTCCCATGCTAATGAGAAACTAAAATTTTGTAAGTAAAAGGTGATGTATTTATACCAATCAGACTGATAAAATTTGGCACTTACTTGTAAGGATGGTTCTTGTGTTTCATCCTCTTCAGACTCTTCTCCTACGATGTTTGTTGACGATGCATTCAGGTCTAAAAATACGTATTTAGATTCAACCAATAGTTTGGATATTCCCTTTCCTTTTACTAACTTTGTGGGCTTGATCACCCCATCATACTCCTGAATCTTAGCAATCCATTTGCCTCTTTTTCATTCACTGTCAAGTTGTGTGAGAATGTCTTTTATAGTACTGGTAGGTACATAAGCAAATAACTTAGAGTGTATTATATAATATTTGAAATCATTCAATTCTTTGACTAATGCATACGAATGTTTTTCCATGCTATTATACTTCATCTCAACATCTCTTAGGGCCTTGCTGAAAAATGCTATGGGTTGGTTTTGGTTTTCTTCATTCTTTTGTAGCAACACAACAACTATAATATGAAATTATGTGAAAGAAAAAAATGAGAAACTCCTGATCATAATTTGGGTTGATTAGAATTGGATCTTCTCCCAAGGCTGTTTTGATCTATTGAAAGGATTCTTTAGTTTCAACTATCCACTTGACTTCATGGTATTTTTTCAACATGTTGGTAATATGCTTCACCATTTAAATGAAATTGGGGACAAACCTTCTCTGAAATCCTATTTTACTTAGGAATGATTGTACTTATTTTTAGTTCCTAGGATGAGCAATTTGTTTTATCACCTCCACCCTTTCTAGATCTATATTCACTCCTTCTTTGAATACCATATGACCAAGAAGATTTCCTTCTTCCATAGAAAAATAAGAATTTTTGGGGTTCAAGGACAACCCAAATTTTCGATGCTTGACCAAGGTTTTCCTTAAATGTTTGATGTGATCTTCACCTATCTTGGAGAAAACAATCATGTCATCAAGGTGTATGAAAATGAACTTGTCTCTCCCGCCCAAAAAATTAATGTCCATAGCTCTCTGAAAAGTTTCTCCTACATTAATCATACCAAAAGGCATTTTATTAGACATGAAATTTCCCCATGTTGTTGTGAATGTTTTCTTCTCTCTATCATCTAGGTGCATGGCCACCTAGTTGTATCCTGAAAAATCATCCATCATAGGTATCATTTTCCCCCACCACTTTTTGTAGTATATGATCCATCTTGGGAAGGGGGTATTTATCTTTTAAAGATCATTTATTTAGGTTCCTAAAGTCCACACATAACCTTATTTCCACACTCTTATTTCTTACTGGAACTAAATTAACAACCCTTTCATAGTACCATAAGGGAATGATAATATGGCCATCTAGTAATTTTCTCACCTCTTTCTCAATGGTAGGAAAAAGAAGAGTATTAAGTTTCTTGAGATTCTTACTGAAAGGGTTAGTACTAGGTTTTAGAGGTATTCGATGTTGGATGATAGTTTTATCCTAAGTTTTTAGGTCCTCGTATGTCCAAGAAAATACATCCATGTACTCTTTGAACAACTACACATATTATGCCCTATGATCACATAAATATTTTTGGACAACTTAATATATTTAGGATGTTTTTCAGTTCCAATATTATATTCCTCAATGTTATTATCATCCACTTCCTCTATAGGGTTTACAAGAGGATCTGGAAGAATTGGGGTTTCATTGTACTCTTCATTTATAGATAGGATACAACAACCCATATATTCATTTATATATGGGATTATTCACAGGGTTTTTGTGATCACTGACCACATAAACAAAATTCATCTCTTGGTACATCCTTTTGAGCTCCCATAAAAAACTGGTACAGTGGCATAATTCATATCCATATGTATAGTTCCTCCCAATTTTCATTCCCAAGTTATAGACAACAAAATTTAATAATTGACTGGTACATCAGCCACTACCGCATCCATCATAATTATTTTAGGAAGAAGTTGGCCTAGGGTGACAACCATGTCTTTAATTATCCCATAAAACTTCACTTTCTTGGTATCAAATGAATAAAGGTCATGATATCTCTTGTTTATTTTCAACCCCAAATTTTCTATGACTACTTTCAACATAAGATTGTGTTATTCTCTGGAATCGAACATGCAATTTTGCAACATCTTATCATGAATATTCAAGGTCACATAGAAGGGTTCCATATTTTCTTCTTTGTCATCAATATGAGGAAGAAAAAATATTGTAGGGGACTCATCTTGTATAATTAAAGTATCAAGAGGATTTTTTTATCCCTTCCCTTGAATCATTTTCTCAATTCATTTATGGTATGAGAGGTTTTTTATCCAACTCCACCAAAGGCACAGGAATGTTGATCTTGGACAACTCACATTCAATATTGAAAGGTGAAACTGATTCCTCAAGTTATTTAGTTTCTTTTTCTTTTTTTACAGGCTCCAGAACTTCATATACCTTAGGGATGTCTAGCACATATTTATCTTTATCTTTGGATAGATTTGGACCATCTTGCTTGGTCCGAGGTTTACTATCTGCAACAAATGCATTTGTCGAGACCTGCGATCATAATTCTTATGCATCTCAGCCTGTAGTTTATCAACAAAACTTTTGTACTGAACTAAGGATAAAGCTCTTTTACTATGCTAAGAATCAAGTACCAATTTCTTATGATTTAGTGACCCTTCATAGTCATCTTGAGTTAGATGTATGGAATCATTATCATATTGAAGTAGGTGGATTTATTTTTTGTATTCATCATAACCCTCATCCACTACTTCTTCAATAAAGTTGTTATCATTGTTAGTGTTTACAGTGGGATGAATGGGTTTTTCTTCATTTCTTCTCTCCCTTCTCATGAGTTGTGGATTAGGAGGTATTATGAATTTATTAGTGTTAGGATTGTTATCTTTTATATCTTGGGAGGTACTCTGCAAGTTGCGTCTTGTATGCGTAAGTAGCCTTATATTTGGACTACTAGACACTTGACTTTGTAATGGTTTTTTATAAAGTTATAATAAAGTGGTTCTTTTAAGTAAGTGACTTTTTAATAAAGTGTACCTTCTAATATTAAAGTGACTTTATTTCATAAAGTGCACTTTTGTTATGAAGTGAAATTGTACTTTAATATTTTAAGTGATTTATTTTGGAGGGAATGAATAATTTCCCTTGATCATGTAAAGGCAAGATTAGATCTTGGCCTTTCGATTTAGGGATGGGGAAGGTGAAAAGACACTTGAAAGATGAAAGGTCATTTTCGAATTATATGAGAATGCATTGCAGTAGTGTGAAAGACAACAATGAGAAGAAGAGATTGAGAGATTTTTGAGAGAGCTTTGAGGAGGAGAGGAAAGGGTAGAAAGCTGGGCGCATTTCCCAAGAGAGCTTGGGCACATTTACCAAGGAAATTTTCTATTTAGAAGAGGTTGATATTTATTATTGTGAGGAGGTCGTACTATACATATTCGTAGATTCCGTACAACAATGAATAGGGAACATTTTTCAAGGAAGATGGAGGGCACATAAATCAAGGTTGTTTGGAGTGTTTCTTGCTGCAACGGGGTTGTACAAGAGCAGACCATATAGTTTTTGTTTGGGATGTTTTTCTAGGTGTTGTCCAGAAAAGGAGCATCATACAATAGTATGGATTTGGCACGGGTTTCTAGGAAGATTTTTGTGGGATTGTTGGGTGTTGTAAGAGGTATTGTGTTGCTATAAAATGTAACTTGTTGTTGATATAACTTTCTCGAAGTGAATAAAATATTTCTCTCTCTCTTTGGGTTTCCCACATTGGGGTTTTCCCTGGCTAGTTGCCTAAATTTCTGAGTATTACATGGATGTGTGATTGTTGTTCATTGTGTTTATTCCGATGCAAACGTTCTTAGAAATGTGTATTTCTTATTATGACATTTTCTAAATGTGGGTTTGTACATATTAGAGCTCATTTAAGACAATTATCTCTAGGTTGCTCAGTGTATGACATAATTTATGTATGCTTATTTTGTTATTAAATTTCTACATGGTATCAGAGCTTGGGCTCTGAGTTACAATGAGAAGTGAGATTTTTGGGCAATATTTGAAGGGGGGAAACTTGATTGATTGTTTTTGAATGAATAGTTGACAGGGATATGGTTTTTTTCATTAGGTATTAGGACTAATTGGATGGGATTTCCAACTATTTTCAATGGAACGTCAGGATGTCGGTTATTCTCAGGGAGAACAAAATTTGGAGCTTTGCCAACACCATAGTTGTTGTTCCATCAAAAAACCCTATAGATTTGGATTTACATGAGGTAAATGAGGCCAAAGATTAGAGGCTTACTCTAGATGGGGTGAAGGACCACCTTTTCCCACACTTGGCTGAGAATAAGACAACAAAATAGATGTGGGAAGCACTTAAAAACTTGTACAAGGCGAAGAATGAAAACCGAAAGATGGCCTTGAAGGATAAACTGCATGATACCAAGATGGGAAAGGGAGAGAGTGTTTATTCTTATCTTACTCAGGTAGCTCAAGAGAAATATGAGTTGGCTATAGTTGGGGAGGTCATATAAGATTCAGAGTTGGTGAGGATAGCCCTAAAAGGCTTCACCAATGAATGGAAAGTCTTTGTGAAGTGTGTGGTGGGTCGTAAGCATATTCTAGATTGGAGCAGTCTGTGGGATGATTTCACTCAGGAGGAGATTCGAGAAGGATCTCATAGCAGTTTACAGAAGGGAGATGGAGTTGATGAAGAGAATGTTTCTCTAGTTGCAAAGGGAAAGGGGAAGAAGAAAAAAAATTCTAGGAGGGACTTGAGTAAATTCATATGTTACTATTGTAACCAATTGGGGCACCTTTATTCTCATTGTCCTGATAGGAATAAGAAGAATAAGGAACAAGAGGGGCCTGATACAACTTATACAACAACTATGGAGGACTTTTTATCCAAGTTTGATATGGAATTTTCTTTGGTTACTCTATTATCCAGTGTCGGCAGTGGAGGGTGTGGGGGTGATAATAAATGGATTGTTGAAAGTGGAGCCTCTTGTAACATGACAAGAATCTGGAGATTATTCCTTGTTATCAAAGAGATAGGTCATGATCGGTTGGTGGAGAGTGAAGGAGGTATGGCATGAGTTGTACATGGATTTGGAAGGGTTAGATTCTGACTCACGTATGGAGGAATCCTGGAGGTTGATGGAGTTGTCTTTGTTCCCGGGTTGAGGTTTAACTTTCTCTCAGTATCAACCTTGGAGGATGTTGGATATTGTACAATGTTCAAGAGGGTAAATGCATTTATCTATAGGGAGGGAGTGGACCCAGTTGAACCAGAGTTGATTGGTGATCAGGTGGACAGGTTGTACATGTGCGAGGACAACATTTAGGTTATGATTCAATGTCGGATGAGGAGGATGAGGCTCCTGAGACTGTGGTGGGCCCAAGGATCTAGTATTGAATTCTGAGAGAAGAGAGTGGAGTCTCTTCTGAGCACCGATAGGAGGCTCAGCTGGTGTGATCGAACTGATGCTCAGGGTGGAGTGGATTCTCCTAAAAGCTTAGGGTTTAGGGTAGTTTTCAAGAGGAGGTCTTTTGGTTCAAGTTCTGTGTAGGTGTTGAGGTTGGATCCAGGTTTAGAGGTATCTCCTACTACAAATTGTGTGATGGGACCGGATGATGGTGATGGCAGTGAGTACATCCATCGCTAAGAGGGAGTGTTAGCTTTTATAGCTTGGGAGGTACTCTGCATGTTGTGTCTTGTATGTGGAAGTGGCATTATATTTGCACTAATAGACACTTGAATTTGTAATGGGTTTTTATAAAGTCGTAATGAAGTGGTTCTTTTAAGTAAGTGACTTATTAATAAAGTGTACCTTCCAATATTAAAGTGACTTTATTTCATAAAGTGCACTTATGTTATAAAGTCAAATTGTACTTTAATATTTTAAGTGATTAATTTTGGAGGAAATAAATTATGTCCCTTGATCATGTAAAGGAAAGATTATATCTTGGCCTTTGGATTTAGGGTTGGGGAAGGCGAAAAGACACTTGGAAGGTGAAAGGTCATTTTTGAATTATAAGAGAATGCATTGGGTAGCGTGCAAGACCACAATGAGAAGAAGAGAATGAGAGATTTTTGAGAGAGATTTGAGCATGAGAGGAAAGGGTAGCAAGCTGGGCTCATTTCCCAAGAGAGATTGGGCACATTTCCCAAGGAAATTTAATATTTAGAAGAGGCTGATATTTATTGTTGTGAGGAGGCCATAATGTACGGATCCGTACAATATGTACAACAAGGAAGAGGGAATGGTTTTCGAAGAAGTTGAATGGAATATAAATTGAGGTTGTTTGGAGTGTATCTTGCTGCAGTAGGGATGCATAGGAGAAGACCGTACAATTGTTATTTGGCATGTTTTTCAAGGTGTTGTCCAAAAAAGGAGGGTTGTACAATAGTACAGATTTGACACAGGTTTCTAGGAAGATTGTTGTGGGACTGTTGGGTGTTGTAAGAGGTATTTTGTTGTTGGAAAATGTAACTTTCTACTGATATAACTTTCTTGAAGCTAATAAAATCTATCTCCCTCTTTCGGTTCCCCACATTAGGGTCTTCCTTGGCTAGTTGCTTAAATTTCTGAGTATTAGATGGATGTGTGATTGTTGTTCATTGTGTTTATTCCGTTGCAAAAGTTCTGATCAATGTGTATTTCTATTGATCACATTTTATGAATGTGGGCTTATACATATCAGAGTTTATTTAAGACAATTATATCTAGGTTTCTAAGTGTATGACAAAATTTATGTATGTTGATTTTTTCATTAAATTTCTACAAGGATTCCATATGCCTTGCTCTTTGGGGGATCTATTTGTATTTCTATGCTCTATTTCAAATCTAGACATTTTTTGGTCATATTCCTGATCATAAAGACATCTCACCCATCTTTGCTTCTTGGGGTTGTCTACTTGGACCAGAAGTACCACAATCATCCTTGACCTTTTTATTTTCTTCCTGATCCTATTTTTGCTTCATATTTCTTGATGTAATCATGTTTCTTTCTATGTCTATTACATCATTTTTCCTTACTAATAGGGTTGGGGACCTTTCTTCTCTCAAAGTCATGGAAAAATTAACATCGAATGCCCCAAAGTATGTCACTTTAGTTGCTAGTTGCGATGTATTATATCTACATGGAGATTGTTATAGAGATTATTAAATCTCCTGTTAAAATCATCGACAATTTCATTGACTTTTTTCTTGAGTGATCCAAATTCATTCAAGTAGTATAGTCTATCCCTTTTATCACCCCATTATCTCATAAAGGAAGCTTCTAAAGCTGGAAAACTATCAATTGAAGAAATAGGAAGTTCTTTGAACCATTTCCTCACATCTCCCCCTAGAGTTTGGAAAAATAGCCTCATGAAGACATCATCATTCTCTACAAACTGGTCATCTATAAAGTATCAGAAATCACTCATATATTCTTCAGTTGAGCGGGTTTTATCCCCATAAAATTTGGGTAGATATTTCATGTAATTCTCAGGGAGGTCATGGGTAACTTGGGGTATATTTAATGGGGAAAATATGGAAGTGACCCAAGGATTTATAGGTGGTGGGGGAGGTTGATTTTCCTCATGTTTTCCTCTACTTAAAACAACCATGAGATTTTGCAGAATGATGTTATGGGCTTCAAAATACAAACGAGGAATGAGGAGTTTCAAGAAGGGTTGATGGGAAGAGTTGACTTCTATATTAAATTCTAAAGGAGAATTTTGGAGGTCTATTAATAGTTTTGGAGGGAATTTTGTAGTAGAAAGTGAATCTTTGGGTTTATCAGTCATATATATAGATTCAAAATTTTGATGAATAATAGAAGGAGATATTTCAAGATAAGATTTACCTAAGGAAAAGGAAGTGTGACACTCTCTGAAATATCTCCACGTCATGATATTTTTTGGATCTAAATATATCGGAACCTGATCATGATCAACATGGCTTCTAGAATCTCTTCTAACAGAGGCAAGATTGTCCTTATGTGTATTCTCCATGTGAAATATTAATAGTCATGTTCTTGAGGCATGTTCACCATCAAGACTCAGAGCTTACAATGTCATATCACCAGGGAATATTTCTTCAACTTATGTTCACTGACAACCATGCCATTTTGGATGTTATCGCTCGAGATGTTCCATATGTTGTTGGAACAATGTCAAGGCACCCCAGGGGCCAAGACTCGGGATGAATATTAAGGCCATATTTGCAGTAAAATAAGTGTGCAATATTTGTGAAGTTTTTCCCTTCTCTCTCTCTTTCTCTTCTCAGATTAAAGGACATTAAACAATCTCAAATTAGATGAAAAATGCTCTCAACTATCATAGGAATATGTATATTATTGTTTCAAACAATCAATCTTGAAAGGAGGATGAAATAATGAATTAGAAGAAAAACAAGATAAACATATAGGGAATTGCTGAGAATGAATCTTGTAGCTTATGGGAAAGAACAATGTGTTGAGCAATTAGTAATTCAACAACTCTAACAGATGCACACAAATCAATAAAAACATGCTTCAAACAATTAACATCTTCACACATTCAAATACATGGAGGTACCCTAAGCATATTATTTAAATGCACAAATAAAATGAAAAGAAATGGTCATACATTCAGAGGAAATCACTTATGTGTTATTACTAGACATCATACAATAACACTAAACATGGTGAATGGCTTTCTTATTGAACCTTTATAAATCATATCTGATATAAGAAAATAAAAATTGGGAGGATATGCTTTACAAGAACATAAATACAATGTAAGGAGAAGTTACAGATTGAAACTTAAACGCAACGGCTGAATCTTTGGTTTCCTTCTATATTTACCAATTGATTATGCTCAAGTGTTTGTGTCAAACAATTTTGGTTATAAGAAACTCTTCAATTCCCCAAAGTCTTGACCTAAAAAGTGGGAGCCTTCATTGTCTTTTATTCCTCTCGGACATGCCCTGAAACTGCTTCTTGAAACTATTTCCATCTTCTTGGTTATGCTTATGGATTCTTGATTCTTGACCGGTTTTCCTCCTGGTAAAATTTGGTTTCCCTTCACTTGGGTGAGATTCCATTATAGAGAAATATCATGGGACAACTATACACCTACAAGACAAAAAATCTATCACACTCTTCTCCTTAGAAATGTATGTAAACATTTTCCTCTTTGGATCTAAGTTTGAAATCATAATTGCAGGGATCACGCGACTCAATAACTGTCATATCAATGCTGACGAATAATCTTAGTTGTTGATCGATAGCTTGATAAGCTCATTAATTTGAAGCCTGAAATCAAACATGTGAAGATCATGTGACTCAATAGTTGTTTGATCTATATCGGTGAGTAATCTCAGTCGTCGATCATAGGTAACACTTCAGAGAGATTAAGAGAGAGGTCCCGAGAGGGACTCTAAAAAGGAGATCATCCTGATCGTTGATCGGAGGAATAAGAGATAATATGAGAGGCATTGATCTCGCTGATCACGAACCCAAAAGTAGGATAAAGTAAGAATCATCATTGTTATGAGAAATATTACCCTACATACAAGTTAAGCTCTCCTTTGGACCAAGACCACTTATTTGGTACAAAGTAATAATAAAACAAATGGTTTCTACTTTTCTTATAGATATAATTCTTAACCAATCGAAATGAGAAAGAGAAAGAATGTGGTGTATCTTGTTTTGACGATTTTCATCGCTTCTCCAAGCTTCAAGGTTAATCTCCAAGATCTTTAGCGTGATTCGAGACCTACGATGAACAACAAAGAAATAATTTCTACTACTCTATGTGATTAGTTAAAATAGATCTATCTATACCCGAATTGTCTTAAGCATAGAAATTACAATGAACAATCATAATGAAAGGAATAGGCCAAGTTAATATTAATGGAAATCCAAAATAAGACACTTACAAATCAAGTTGATGTCGTTGCAATATTTTCCAATCTCTCCTCATCTATCCCTTGCACAAATATATTTAGATCAAAATTTTGATACTTCAATGAATTCTTTCTCCATAGATAAAAGGTTTGACGACTAAAATCTTCCCTTCTTTTCACCTTGGAAATTCCTTCAATTTATAGGATTAGAAGGATCAACCACCATGGGATAATTAATGAATTGGTTTAGGATATGGCTACAAAAGTTGGTATTTTATCCTAATATAGTTCCATAGGATAGGATTCGATCCGAAACAACCTCATCCCTTCAGAGTTGTCCCTTAAGAAAAGGCAGGATTCACCATATTTTCCTCCAACCAAAGTGGTGCTCCCCCTAAGTTGGAGACATGGCACCAGTGGCGCTCCCTAAATACCACCAAGGAGGATCCACCATATGAAGTGGAACTTCCCCAACATGGCCAGGGAAGAACCACCCTTCATAAATGCTAAAATCATGGTCAAATTTCCAATTGAAAACCATGTTTTTGACCTTGAAATGATGGGTTTTTTCTTCCAATATGACTTAGGGATCATGGAAATTGTTTTTCATGGTGTCAACAAGTTGTGACACTTGGAAAAATGCATGTGACGCTTAGTAAGGTGCATATGGAACTTTGTGACACTTGTGACACTCAAGTGTGGAATTTTGATGTGTAATAGATGCCCCCTAAAGTTTGAGGTCAGAAGAGAAACTAATGGTGAAACACTTTAAAAATTATTCAATGCAAGGGTGATGGAGTAGGAGAACCTAGAAGAAGCTACAAACAACCATCAAACAATATCAATATACGTTTCATTCCCAAGGTAGGCATACCTATGCTCGAAATACAAGTTCACTCAAAGCATGGTCGCTGGCCAATACACTACGGATCCATGAGAATATTGACTAAGGATATGGCCACTAGAGATACAATGTGGGTCCATACCTCCATGACATGAACTTATTGCAGCCACAGAAAAATACACAGGGGAGCTACGAGAAGAAAAAAACATATCCACTAATCAATACAATGTGGATATATGTGATAGTATATTTATCAGTAGGATTTCCAAGATGATGATTGTAATGAAATATTTAATACGCTCAAATGATGTCCATCAAATACAGGGAAAATAAGATAACATTGTGAGCACCCAACCTAGGGTCATTTTTCTGATATTGAAATAGTATGATTCTATCCATGCAAATAGATGACTTGATGTTGAACATGGTAGAAACCACTTAATTTCCGGTCATTGAGATATGTCGTTAACAATTGCAATGGAAATCAACAATGTTGGCAATGATTCCCAAGGTACCTTTAGTACAATCCAAAGAATGTGAATAAATGATTCGAGGTTGAACATTCCTGGAATCATCTCATTAGAGGTAAATGGTGTAAACCTATTGTTTGAAGCGAGGATGCATGCCATTGAGGCATGCATGTTTCAAGGTAATAATTTGTTTCTAAGTCTAATTTATGGATCATGTGTTGAATTCAATAGGAAAAGACTCGTCGAAGGAGGGCCTTGATGTATTCCCCATCATCGAAACAAAAATGACATAGGAAAGTGATGTGAGATGGTGGATTAAATGAGTATGGAATGGAATAGGAATGGAAAATGGTAATATTGCAGATGGGATGTTTTGAAGTGAAACTTTCCTTGAACATTGTGAGGCATGACACAATACTTGGAAGCACTGACTCGACGAGTACTAAGAACATAATGTAATGAAAATAAGAGAACTCTTCGATTGAAAAAGAAAATTATAACAACACATGGAATTGGTATGACTCAGAGAAAAGTATATTACCCAACTGTAAGATGAGACAAAAACAGGTGCCATGTTCAAGGGTGACAAAAATAATTTCCATAATGGATACCGAAAAACTTGTCCCACTTCTTTAAATTTCCCCCCTACCATGATTGGTGAGTACCTCTTTTTTTTTAACGAGCTTGATGAGGATAAATGCTCAATATAACTCATATTTGATGAGTCCCTCGACATATGTTTAACGAGCCTGAAGAAGGATGGGTTCGGTCCTGTATGAATCCTGGGGATTGGTCCCACACAGGTCCTTCAATGAATAATTTTACAAGCCCAAACAAGGAAAACTCGGTGGTTTTTCATGTTTAGAGAGTCTAAAAAGAACTTAAAGATGACTCCATGGGTGACTTTTTTATTCATTTTTCGTAATTAGTCTTGCAAGGTTGAAAAATAGATAAAATACCACTTGAAAGATGCCCTTTCAAACCTTTTAACGAGTGTGAAAGGAATCAAGCTCACTCGACAATATTTCCATGTTTAGGGAGTCTGAAAAGAGTTTGAAGGAGACTCCAAATAGTTCGTTTTTAATATAGCTTCTATGAGTATGAAAAAGAGATAAAAGTATACTCGGTAACCTATTCTCAAGTATTAATAAGTAGAGAAATAAAAAAGACTAAGCTCGGTAACCTATTCTCATGTATTTATGAGCACAAGAAAGAGAAAAGACTAAGCTCATTCTAGAAAATACTAGTACCTTACGATGGGAATGACCCCTAAGCGAAGATCACTCCTAACAGTGTGTCTCTCTAGCGGTATACTAAAAAATGAAAGAAATGTGATGTGAACGGCTAGTGTGAAGCATAATTTCAATGGCTATAAGCAACCAAGATGGAAAATAGCACAAAGCATTAGCAAGCTATAAGAAAGCGATATGGAAAATAGAAGCAAAGAAGTGGCAAGCACAACCATTAATAAAACAATATGATTTATCTTTTAATGAGCTTGAAATAGAGAAAGAACTATGCTCGTTCTTACCAATGTAATGTCCAAAGGTTTCGAGGGAGGATACCCATGGGTGGTTGGTACTTTTCCCACAACTTGAGAAGCTAGCGACTCAACTCCATCATGATGTCCCCCAAGCTTTGGGAGTTTGTTTGGCCTTTTATAGTGGAGTTGGGTTATTGAAATGAGGTTTGAGCTATAGTATATTTTGATTAATATTATTGACAACGAGTGGTTCCAATGTTAGGTTTGTACTAATTAATGGTAGATATCGAGTCCCAAAGGAGTTGGAGTGGTTTGAGGTTGATATTTTTTGGAAGGACAAAGTGAATAAGACATTCCATAATTTTTTCAAAGTTAGGAGGCTCCCTCATACATTGAGTTGAAGGCTTGGTAGGGGTGTAGTCATCATTGTAGACACCATATGTTGGGTCCAAGAATTCATGGTAGCATAAATAGTAGGAATGGTTTGAGATTGATCAATTCCCATGCTAATAGGACATGTGTTTATAAGTTGATATTGTACTAAAGGAAAACTATCTTGAGTGGTGATAGTTGGGAACATATATTCCTAGATTATGAAAGGTTGGGAAAAAAGTATTCCAATAGACCAGATAGGAAAATATGGACACATGGTTCTAACGTTTAGATTGACAAACAGATATATATATATATATATATATATATATATATATATATATATATATATATATATACTATTGAGAAGAATTGAATTATCATTAATGGTCTATTTAGGACTAAGGACATACAAGGTGGAAACATCATTGAAAGGAGTATGTATGGAGAAGAAGGGAATTTCATGGGATACCTAAGGACCTATTGAAAATTCGAGAGCATTAGGATGTTCAGGGAAATTTTTGTGAATTCATACCATTTGATAGAGTCAAGGATAGGGGATTACTTTAGAAATCATATGGTTATAAATCAAATACATGGAGAAAGGTATAAACCTAAAGTGGGAACTACTTTATAAAGTCGTTGAGATGAAAATTGAGGTGGTCAAAGAGGAGGTCTTTCACTTAAGCGAGAAATTAGGTATGAGAAATATTTCCCCAAAGGGAAAGGTTTAAATGTAATTTAGAAATAAAGGGAGAGGGTGATATTCACATATGAGGGAAAGGTTTGAAAATAAAAAAATAAATAAACCACAACAACTTTCCTTTTATTGGAGGAAATATTGAAATGAAAGGTGCTTATTTATTTGAGGAGGTGATCTGAATTGGATCTTCACCAAAATAATTTGTAAACTTTGTAATAAGATTTTTTTTTTTTTTTTTTGAAAAGTTGAAAAATGTCCAAAATTTTCTTGGAAGTTGAAACAAACCATTGTGATGGTTGGCCTTCCAAGGAAACCCATTAAAAATGAAGGTTGTGGTGAATGAGGACATCAATGGGGAGATGAAAAGATAACTTGGGAAGATTGAAGGGTAGCAATAGAGATTAGAACTCAAAAAGTGAAACCTTCTTGAAGATCATAGGATGGAGTCAAGGAGCTTGTCCACGATGAGAAAATGTGTATTTGAGCCATGACCGTTTGCAATTTTTTTTTCTAGTGAATAAAAATGCATGATATTTATGATCATGCATATCACACCCTTTGTAATGATTTTTTAGAGCATAATAAATCCCCATTGGATCTAGTTTTCTTGGTTGAGTTTCCATCGTTAAATCTTTGTGTCTCTAAGATTCATTACTATGTGATAAAGTATTTATGTATGTTTTCTATGTTCATTGGTTTATTGATTTAAATGATTGTTTAAACATAGAAGTCGTTGGATGATATTGTATCAATAAGTAGCTTGAACGTTGGCTTATATCATAGAATAATCCATTTTCTTGGATCATTGGTTGGTACCCACTAGTTGTTGATGGATTCACTATGAGGTAGCATGCACTGCTAATTCCATGGTTTTCACTCCAATTGGATTCAATTATCCTTTGATATTATTTTTGTGTGTTCCATTCTTGATTTAACCTCATGCTACAACAATGCAGTTACATTGGGTACTTTACTTGTTTTGTATTACTGAGAGGGGATGCCAATCAGTAATGAGAAATTATACCAATTATTAATCCTTTAAACCACAAAGTATATTCTTTGACTTATTCAACCATGTTCATATGTTCATCATCAATATCTTATTGTATCATAATCATTAGCATTCATTAGTGCTTAATAAAAAATAATAAACACATCCACACAATGAACAATACACCAATATTAACATGGAAACTTAATGCGGTAAAAAACCACATAATGTTTTTCTTATATGTCAAGAATTACATTCAAGGAAGAACCAACTTCCAATTCTCCAGCTACAACTGGAAGGAGGCTCCAAGCCCCTAGTTTCTCAGGCTACAACCTGAGGGAATATCCAACTCCCTAATTCTATGACTACAACCAGAAGGAGGCTACAACCCCCTATGTTCTTTGGCTACAATGAGAAGGTGGCTACAACCACCTATCCTTGCCCCATCCAACCACCATGAAATATAAGTATAATGATGGAACCACTATCACACTATCATTGTGAGATATACTGATGTCAACTTGTACCAATCAACTTGCACCAAACAACATGTAATCAACCTATACCAATAACCTATAAACAACATGTACCAATAACCTGTTCCAACGTGTACCATGCATCAACTTGTACCATAAACAATTGCATCAACCATGTACCAAACCTGTACAAATAACCTATCACAAAATCCTGTCCAAACAACCTCTCATAACAACATGTATCATCAATCTTATCAACCAAATCAGATCCACTCACCAAGATAAATCACCAAGACAAATCTCAACCATATGCACAATATCACCAAGATGTGCATCAACCAAGCATATCACAACAACACATAATCATCACCAAGATCAATATGTTCTTCTAATAATATACCAAGACAAGTATGCTACATTATCCATAAACCATGTGTCAACAATACTAGTAACAAGTTCCTCCAACCATATACCAATCATGCATAAACTACTCATCAACTATGACTCATCAAGATCTACCAACATCATGAACTATACACTTCATGTATGTGCCAACTCATCAACTAGTTGTCTCAACCAAGTACCCAACATGTACCTCAATCATATACCAAATACATATACCAATACAACCATAAAAAGTTCTCTAGCAATACATCACACTATCCATAACCAAATACCAAAAACCATTACATCAAACCATGTGCCACAACATCACTTTTATACAACCTCTATGTGTAACATACCTCAACCAAAATCCCTCATCAATTTCATCATCCAAATATGATTTGTAACTCTGTAATATACATCATGTATATGATCACATACTTGCAAACCTTCCTTAACTTTAACAATAAGACACTAGCATTTTCATCAAACTTTACTTTAGTCTCACATGACTAATTTTGGATTAGTCAACAACCATAACTTGACATAATAATAACTATGTACTTGTAATGAACAAAGATCTGGAAATATTACACTATCTTCTTCAGTGTATTGTTTTCAATTCCTCCAGGTTTCACTTCTTGGAACCTCCCAGAAAATGAGTTATAGAAAAAATGGCATACCTTGTTGAGTTCTAGCTTATTCTAGATAGCGAACTTGTAGAGAATTCCTTGCAAAAAATGTTTGTTTTATATATCTGGAGATGGTACACAAGATACTACATAATGTATTCTAACCAATACATTTTGTCTTTCTAAATTTGGATCTGTTATGAATACGTTATGATGTTTTTACCTAAAACATCGTTTTTAGACCAGTTTCAGGACTAGCTGCAAACCTTATTTTCCACAGAGTGTAACTCCCAAAATAAAACAACCCACAAGATGAAATTTTTATCACAATTACTTGGATATGGTTTATCAACGACATCCAGATTTCACTATCTGAATAATTGTAGAAAAAACGTTATTGCGAAAATGGTGAAATGACATGTAAATAACATACCTTAGAAAGCATTATCAAAAGACATTAACCTCCCTTGAATTTCGGCCTTGTTTACTTCACCTTCCCTATGAAATTCTCCTTTCATCTCCTTTGGTTACCTGAGTCACTTGTAGATATTCAATATGCTCAATGGATACAAATGGGAGACCCTTTCTCTCTTATTCATACTCTCCAAGTAGCTTCCTCTAGAAGTATCCACTTAACCACTTTGTCCACTTAGACACTTTTTCCACTTAACCAACTTTGTCCACTTAGCCACTTTGTCCACTTAACCATTTTTCCAACTTAGCCACTTTGTCCACTTAACTAACTTTGTCCACTTAGCCACTTTTTCCACTCAACCACTTTGTCCACTTAACCAACTTTGTCCACTTAGTCACTTTGTCCACTTAGCCACTTTGTCCACTTAACCAACTTTGTCCACTCAACCACTTTTTCCACTTAACCACTTTGTCCACTTAGCCACTTTTTCCACTTAACCACTTTATCCACAAATAGTAAACTCTCCAATTCTGTTTGCAACTAATTTATTTTTAATTATTTTCTTGTTGCAACCACTTTAACCCATGACTAACCACTTTGACTGGTCAACTTCTTATAGGATATTCTAGAATAATTTGACTTCTTTAACCTTCTAGGATCTTCTAGATAACTCACAAGGGTTCTCCAACTTCATATGGCCATAAATGTCTAACCGTGAGGGTTTATTTTACGTTCCACATATCATTGGAAATGGAATGACATGTACTATTCATATAGAATAGTCTTACCTATAAATTAATTGATCTTCACACCATTATACCTCAAACGCACTTGGGTTCCTTACCCATGCCTTTTTGCTACCGTAATTCACTACTAGACTTCTCCAAGGGTTGACATCAATCACTAAGGCTTGAAATCAATCTACAATATCACTCTCCAAGGGTTGACATCAATGAAAACCAACAATCTAGACCAACTGTCCATCAACCTAAGCCAATTTTCTAACAATACCCCCCTTTGGAATTGATGGCAACACTAACATTTATGGAAACACTTAGTCATGATAACATTCATTCTCATACTCCTCATCAATGTTTCTGTCTCTCCCCCTTTGACATCAATGGAAAAGAGTATCTCTCCTTGGGGATACTCCCCCTGACTAAACTCTCCTTGGGGATTCTCCCCCTGTATAAATGCCTTTGATATTTTCTCTGTGTTTCTAAGCCTATTATTACTCTCTCTCCCTTCATATGAAAAAAAGTCCCCCCTTTTGAAAAAGAGTATCACTTTGATGCAACACTAAATTCATATCGCTCATTCTTCCCTTGTGACAATCTCTCCCCCTGGAGACATGCCTATGTGCTCTCTCTCCAAACATATAATTCTCTATCCTGCATTTTATGAATCTCTTCCCATGGAATCATACCTCTATTGTTAACTCTTTTTCTGACAACTTATATGAATGATATTTTTACCTATCTTTTTAGTTATGTTTCTCTCTCTTGACTTCTCTACAAGAAGTTGTGTAGAAAAAATATAATTCTTCATGTACCTACTTCCTTTTGGAGTTATTGTCCATTGTTGATTCCTTGTGTAATCAACTAAAATATATGAAAAACATTCAATAATAAGCATTCAAATATTCCCGTGTAATTATCATCCATTATGATAATTTTCCTTTGTCTCTGAACCACTCTTTGAACCAATCTATGAATCCATGCTCTCATCCACTGTCATATATCTTTCGAAACCTGCTAAGTGTTATTACGAATCCATCTCTGTCCATACTATCCAAGAATTTTCTACACAACTATCCATAATTCTGAATCATATGGAATTGTACTATCATGAAGTATTCACTACTACAATTGATTAATCTATCATATTGTACTTCTGCTAACTGATTACTATGAATGTGTCTACTTAAACTCTGCAAGCTGCTCAAAGGATGGTTCTCTGGTCTATCTCAACTACCACATAGACTCCCCTTGTCTATTATTCATATTACCTGGGATTCTCTAAGCCAGATGGCTCAGACCAATTCCTCATCTGATGCAGATTCATCATCATCTTCATCGGTAGCTTCATCATCTCTTTGAACTCTAACCTCTTTATTTCTTTATGTGGATTCATCTTTCACTACAATACCTGAAAGTACAATGTCTTGAACCTATTCCATATTTACATGTCCTCCTTTTCTTTCATTTATTTTCCAAAACTTTCTATATCTGACATCTTCCTTTTTCTTTGTAGATTTATCTTCATCATGTTTTATTTCCAATCTTGTGATCTCTAGGACCTGGTCTTTGTTCACATATTCTTCCTATTTTCTTATCCATACTTTCTTATATCTGATATCAGTGTTTTCTTTCATGGAGGTACCAATCATGCTTCTACAATCACGAGCTATGTGTCCATAGTTATGACATTTATAACATTCAATGTTACCTAGGGCCACATAAGCATTTCTTGCTTGAACATTTCTTTTTATAATCCTTGCAATCTGCAGCCTTATGTCCAAAGTTAGTACAATAAAAACAATGACCATAAAATAAATTTACATGCCTGGGAGTGAATGATCTTCTTTGTGGTGTAGTCCTTCTGAATTTCTGCCTTGAATGATCATGATAATGATTGAAGCTTCTTTGTGGCTTGAACATGGATGGTCTTCTTGAATATGTGTTTTTATTATTTTTCTTATATTCTGGTTGACCATGATTCCTTCCTTTGATTACTTCTGCATAACTCATTATATTTTCTTCATTCTTCTTTTCTAGCAATGTAGAGTGCTTCTCTTCATTCTCTACAACTGATTTGGATGTTTCTATCTCTTAAATGTTCTTGTTGATCCTGGCGATTTTACTTCTCAATCTAACAACTTATTCTTCAAGCTTCTCATCCTCTTCTTCTTTCTTCATTATCTGAGACTTCATGACTTATTCTACTCTTTTCCCTTCTTCAAGATGGATTTTTAATGTGATTATTTCTTCTTCAAGACCTTTCTCTTTTTTACCAAACTCTACCTCAAGTTGTTTTAGATCATTAGCTCTTTCCTTAAGATGATCTGTCAATATATTCTCTCTTGTTTTTGCTTCTTCCTTCTGTGCTGCTATGTTGGCTTCCAAATACTTCTTTTGATTTTCAATATTTTCTTCTATGTTTCTAGCTTCTTCTAGTTGATTTCTTAAGTTCTCGATGACCTGTTGGGCTTCTTAAAAAATGTGAACACTTTCCTTTTATTTCATCAATTCTTTCTTCAATGACTTGTTTTCTTCTCTTTCTTTTCTTAGTTCATCTAAAGAACTGATCAATTCTACTTCATAATTGTCTTCTTATTCAATTAGTTTTTCTGTCTCATTTCCTTCATGGCATTCCATTTCAAGATGTCCTCGTTTTTCACAATTAAAGAAAAACAACATACTTCTGTTGATTATGTACTCTTCATCTTCTCAATCAGTTTGACATGGTGAACATCTTTCTTCTTGATTTGTACCTACATCTTCTTTGACATTTTCTAAATCTGTGATGGGTGAAGAATATATATCATGTAATTTATCCCAAATTTCTTTGGCTGATGACCATTTACCAACCTTTTCTCTTACCGTATTAGGTAATCCTTTCCAGATGAAATCCATTGCTATTTTTTTATTCTTCTTCAATTCCTTCTTGGCTGCAGTCTTTTCCCTTTTTGAACTATCATATCCTGTAACAACTGATGGAAACATATCATACCCCTATGCCTGTAAAAATACTTTCATCCTTCTGCTCCATATCTCATACTTTAAACCATTCTTACCATTAAACAATGGTACTCCATTCTCAGAATAATCCATGATCTCCTTCCAATTGTTAAATTGTTTCCTGAAGGAACTGACTTTGATTCCAATTGTTGGATTACTGAGAGGGGGGTGAATCAATAATGAACAATTATACCAATTATTAATCCTTTAAACCACAAAGTATATTCTTTTACTTATTCAACCATGTTCATCTATTCGTCATCAATATCTTACTATATCATAATCATTAACATTCATGAGTGCATAATAAACAATAATAAATACATCCACATAATCCACAATACACCAATATTTACGTGGAAACCCAATGTGGGAGAAAACCACGAAATGATTTTATTATATGTCAAGAATTACATTCAAGAAAGCACCAAATTCCAATCCTCCAGCTATAACTGGAAGGAGGCTCCAAGCCCCTATTTTCTTAGGCTACAACCTAAGGGAATCTCCAACTCCCCAATTCTCTGGCTACAAACAGAAGGAGGCTACAACCCCCTATCTTCTCTGGATACAACCACCTGTCCTTGCCTCATCTAACTGCCTTGAAATATAAATAGAATGATGGAACGAATGTCACACTATCACTATGAGATATAATGTTGTAAACTTGTACCAATCAACATGCACCAAACAACCTATAATCAACATGTACCAATAACCTATAAACAACCTATACCAATAACCTATGCCAACATGTACCATGCATCAACTTGTACCTTAACCTGTACCATAAATAAGTGCATCAACCATGCACCAAAACTGTACAAATAATCTGTCACAAAAACTTGTCCAAACAACCTATCACAACAAAATGTCTCATCAATCCTATCGACCAAATAAGATCCACTCACCAAGATCAATCACCAAGGAAACTCTCAACCATATGCACAATATCACCAAGATGTGCATCAACCAAGCATATCACAACAAATCATAATCATCACCAAGATCAATATGTGCTTCTAATAATATACCAATACAAGTATGCTACATCATCCATAAACCATGTGTCAACAATAGTACTAACAAGTGCCTCCAACCATGTACCAATCATGCATTAACTAGGACGCATCAAGATGTACCAATATCATTAACTATACACCTCATGTATGTGCCAAATCATAAACTAATTGTCCCAACAAATTACAATTATACCAATTATTAATCCTTTAAACCACAATAATGAACAATTATACCAATTATTAATCCTTTAAACCACAACGTATATTCTTTTACTTATTCAACCATGTTCATCTATTCGTCATCAATATCTTACTGTATCATAATCATTAACATTCATGAGTGCATAATAAACAATAATAAAGACATCCACACAATCCACAATACACCAATATTTACGTGGAAACCCAATGTGGGAGAAAACCATGAAATGATTTTATTATATGTCAAGAATTACATTCAAGAAAGCACCAAATTCCAATCCTCCAGCTATAACTGGAAGGCGGCTCCAAGCCCCTATTTTCTCAGGCTACAACCTAAGGGAATCTGCAACTCCCCAATTCTCTGGCTACAAACAGAAGGAGGCTACAACCCCCTATGTTCTTTGGATACAACCACATGTCCTTGCCTCATCCAACTGCCTTGAAATATAAGTAGAATGATGGAACGAATATCACACTATCACTGTGAGATATACTGTTGTAAACTTGTACCAATCAACATGCACCAAACAACCTATAATCAACATGTACCAATAACCTATAAACAACCTATACCAATAACCTGTGTCAACATGTACCATGCATCAACTTGTACCTTAACCTGTACCATAAATAAGTGCATCAACCATGCACCAAAACTGTACAAATAATCTGTCACAAAAACTTGTCCAAACAAATTATCACAACAAAATGTCTCATCAATCCTATCGACCAAATAAGATCCACTCACCAAGATCAATCACCAAGGAAACTTTCAACCATATGCACAATATCACCAATATGTGCATCAACCAAGCATATCACAACAAATCATAATCATCACCAAGATCAATATGTGCTTCTAATAATATACCAAGACAAGTATGCTACATCATCCATAAACCATGTGTCAACAATAGTACTAACAAGTGCCTCCAACCATGTACCAATCATGCATTAACTAGGACGCATCAAGATGTACCAATATCATTAACTATACACCTCATGTATGTGCCAAATCATAAACTAATTGTCCCAACAAAGTACCCAGCGTGTACCTCAACCATATACCAATATAACCATCAAAAGTTCTCTAGAAATACATCACACTATCCATAGACAAATACCATGAACCATTATATCAAACCATGTGCGACAACCTCACTGTTATACAACCTCTATCTCTAACATACCTCAACCAAGATCCCTCATCAATTTCATCATCCAAATCTGATTTGTATCTCTGTAATAAACCTAGTGTATATTATCACATACCTGTAAACCTTCCTTAACTTTAACAACAAGAGACTAGTGTTTTCATCAAACTTTACTTTAGTCTCACATGACTAATTTTGTATTAGTCAACAAACCTAACTTGCAATAATAATAACTATGTACCTATAATGAATAAAGATCTGAAAATAGTACACAATCTTCTTCAGTGTATTGTCTTCAATTCCTCCATGTTTCACTTCTTGGAACCTCCCAGAAAATGAGTTATAGAAAAAATGGCATACCTTGCTAAATTCTAACTTATTCTAGAGAGAGAACTTGCATAGAATTCCTCGCATGGAATATTTTTTGTATGGATATGAAAATGGTACAAAACATACTAAAGAACGTATTCTAACCAATACATTTTGTTTTATTGAATTTCGATCTGTTCTGAAGAAGTTATGACGTTTTTACCTGAAACATCTTTTTTAGACTAGTTTCAGGACTAGCCATAAACCCTAATTTCCATGGAGTGTAACTCCCAAAATACAATGACCCACAAGTTGCAATTTTTATCACAATTACTTGGATATGGTTTATCAATGTCCTCCAGATTTGATTTTCTGAATCATTATAGAAAAGAAGTTATTGCGAAAATGGTGAGATGGCCTGTAAATAACTTACCTTAGAAAGCATCGTCAAAAGACTTTATCCACTTACATATCCTTACATCTCCTTTGGTTACCTCATTCACTTGTAGATATTCAATATTCTCAATGGATACTAATGGGAGACCCTTGCTATCTTATTTATACTCTCCAAGTAGCTTCCTCTAGAAGTATCCACTTAACCAGTTTGTCCATTTAGCAACTTTGTCCACTTAACCAACTTTGTCCACTTAGCCACTTTGTCAACTTAACCATTTTTTCCACTTAGCCACTTTGTTCACTTAACCAACCTTTTCCACTTAGCCACTTTGTCCACTTAACCAATTTGTCCACTTAGCCACTTTTTCCACTTAACCAACTTTGTCCACTTAGTCACTTTGTCCACTTAGCCACTTTGTCCACTTAACCACTTTATCCACAAATAGTAAACTCTCCAATTCTATTTGCATCTAATTTATTTTTAATTGCTTTCTTGTTGCAATCACTTTAACCCATGACTAACTACTTTGACTGTTCAACTTATTGTAGGATCTTTTAGAATAATCTTACTTCTTTAACCTTCTAGGATCTTCTAGATAACTCATGAGGGTTCTCCAACTTCATAAGTCTATAACTCTCTAACCGTGAGGAGTTGTGTGACATTCTACATATCACCAAAAATGGCATGACATGTACTATCCATATAGAATAGTCTTACCTGTAAATTCATTGATCGTCATGCCCTTATACCTCAAATAAAATTGGGTCCCTTACCCATGCCTTTGTGCTACCAAAATTCTCTACCAGACTTATCCAAGGGTTGACATAAATCACTAAGGTTTGACATCAATCTACAATATCACTCTCCAAGGGTTGACATCAATGAAAACCAACAATCCAGACCAACTATTTGATAATCTCCCCCTTTGGCATTGATGACAACACTTAGTCATGATAACATTCATTCGTATAGTCCTCATCAATGTTTCTATCTCTCCCCCTTTGACATCAATGGAAAAGGGAATCTCTCCTTGGGGATACTCCCCCTGACATAAACTCTCCTTGGGGTTGTTCCTCCTATCTAAATGCCTTTGATATTTTCTCTATGTTTCTAAGCCTATGATTACTCTTTCTCCCTTCATATGAATAATTATCCCCCCTTTTGAAAAAGGGTATCACTCTAATGCAACACTAAAGTCATATCACGCATTCTTCCCTTGTGACAATCTCTCCCTCTAGAAACATGCCTATGTGCTCTCTCTCCAAGCATATAACTCTCTATCCTACATTTGATAAATCTCTTCCCATGGAATCATACCTCTATTGTTAACTCTCTACAAGAAGTTATGTAGAAAAAACATAATTATTCCTGTACCTGCTACCTTTTGGAGTTATTGTCCATTGGTGGTTCCTTGAGTAATCAACGGACATATATGAAAAGCATTCAAGAATAAGCATTCAAATATTCCTATGTAATTATCATCTATTATGATAATTTTTCTTTGTCTCTGAACCACTCTCTGAACCAATCTATGAATCCATGCTCTCATCCATTGTCATATATCTTTCAAAACCTGCTAAGTTCTCTTACGAATCCATCTTTGTCCATACTCTCCAAGTCTCTGCTACACAACTATCCATAATTTTGACTCATATGTCACTGTATTATCATGAAGTATTCACTACTACAACTGATTAATCTATCATATTGTACTTATGCTAACTAACTTCTATGAGTCTTTCTACTCAAACTTTGCAAGCTGCTTGAAGGATGGTTCTTTGGTTTTTCTCAGCTACCACATAGAATCCCCCTGTCTATTATTCATATTACCCAAGAGTCTCTAAGCTAGATGGATCAAAACAATTCCTGCTTTGATGCAGATTCATCATCATCTTCATTGGTAGATTCATTATCTCTCTGAACTTTGACTTCTTACTTTATGTCTATGGATTCATATTTCACTACAATACTTGAAATTACAATCTCTTAAACATGTTCCTTATTTACATATCCTCCTTTTATTTCATTTCTTTTCCAAACCTTTTTGTATATAACATCTTCATTTTTCTTTGTAGATTTATCTTCAGCTCGTTTTATTACCAATCTTGTGATCTCTGGGACTTGGTCTTTGTTCACATGTTCTTCTTATTTTCTTATCCATACTTACTTATATTTGATATTAGTGTTCTCTTTCATGGAAGTATCGATCATGCTTCTACAATCACGATCTATGTGTCCATAGTTATGACATTTGTAACATTCAATGTTACATGTGGAGACAATTTCATTTATTGCTTGAACATTTCTTTTATAATCCCTCCAATCTACAACCTTATGTCCAAAGTTAGTAAAATAAAAAAAATGACCATAAATGAAATTTACATACCTGGGAGTGAATGATATTCTTTGTGGTGTAGTCCTTCTGAATTTCTTCCTTGACTGATCATGATAATGATTGAAGCTTATTTGTGGCTTGAACATGGATGGTATTCTTGAAGATGTATCTTTATTAGTTTTCTTAGATTCTGGTTGACCATGATTCCTTCCTTTGAGTACTTCTACATAACTCTTTTTATTTTCTTCATTCTTCTTTTCTAGAAACCTAGAGTGCTTCTCTTCATTCTCTACAAATAATGTGGATATTTCTTTCTCTTCAACGTTCTTGTTGAGCTTGAGGATTTTACTTCTCAATGTGACAACTTCTTCTTCAAGATTCTCAACCTCTTCTTCTTCTTCATTATCTAAGACTTCATGAATTCTTCTATTCTTTTCAATTCTTCAAGATGGATTTTTAATGTGATTATTTCTTCTTCAAGTCCTTTCTCTTCTTGACCAAACTCTTCCTCAAGTTGGTTTAGATCGTTAGTTATTTCCTTATGATGATCTTTCAATATTTTCTTTGTCATTTCTGCTTCTTATTTCTGTGCTTCTATGTTGGCTTCCAAATACTTCTTTTGATATTCAATATTTTCTTCGATCTGTCTAGATTCTTCTAGCTGATTTCTTAAGTTCTCAATGACCTGTTGGGATTCTTAAAAAATGTGAATACTTTCCTTTTGTTTCATCAATTATTTCTTGAGTGACTTGTTTTCTTCTCTTTCTTTTCTTAGTTCATCTAAAGCACTGATCAATTTTGCTTCATAATTGTCTTCTTTTTTAATTAGTTTTTCTGTCTCATTTCCTTCATGGCATTCCATTTCAAGATGTCTTTGCTTTTCATAATTAAAGAAAAACAACATATTTATGTTTATTATGTACTCCTCATCTTCCAAATCAGTTTGGCATGGTGAACATCTTTCTTCTTGATCTGTATCTCAATCTTCTTTGGCATTTTTTGTATCTATGATGGGTGAAGAATATATATCATGTAACTTATCCCAAAGTTCTTTGGCTTATGAACATTTGTCAATCTTTTATATTACAGAATTAGGTAATCCTTCCCAGATAAAATCCATTGTTAGTTTGTTATTATTCTTCAATTCCTTCTTGGTTGTAGTCTTTGCCCATTTTGAATGATCATGTCCCGTAACAACTGATGCCAAATATCATTCCCCTGTTCCTGTAAAAATACTTTCATCATTTTGCTCCATATACCATACTTTAAACCATTTTGACCATTAAACAATGGTACAATATTCTCAGAATAATCCATGATCTCCTTCCAATGGTTAAATTGTTTCCTGAAGGAACTAGCTCTGATTCCAATTGTTGGATTACTGAGAGGGGTGTGAATCAGTAATGAGAAATTATAACAATTATTAATCCTTTAAACCACAAAGTATATTCTTTTACTTATTCAACCATGCTCATCTATTCATCATCAATATCTTACTGTATCATAATCATTAACATTCATCAGTGCATAATAAACAACAATAAACACATCCACACAATGAAAAATACACCAATATTTATGTGGAAACTCAATGCGGATGAAAACCACAGAATTATTTTATTATATGTCAAGAATTACATTTAAGGAAGCACCAACTTCTAATTCTCTAGCTAAAACTGGAAGGAGGCTCCAATCCCCTAGTTTCTCAGGCTACAACCCAAGGGAAGCTCCAACTCCCCAATTCTCTAGATACAACCATAAAAAATATACAACCCCTATGTTCTTTGGCTACCGTCGAAAGGTGGCTACATCCACCTATCCTTGCCCCATCCATATTCCCTGAAATATAAGTAGAATGATGGAACCACTGTCACACTATCAATGTGAGATATACTGATGTAAACGTGTACCAATCAACCTCCACCAAACAACCTGTAATCAACCTGTACTAATAACCTATAAACAACCTGTACCAATAACCTATGCCAACATGTATCATGCATCAATTTGTACCTTAACCTGTACCATAAACAAGTGCATCAACCATGCACCAAACTTGTACAAATAACTTGTCACAACAACTTGTCCAAACAACCTATCACAACAACATGTCTCATCAATCTTATCGACCAAATCAGATCCACTCACCAATATCAGTCACTAAGACAACTCTCAACCATATGCACAATATCACCAAGATGTGCATCAACCAAGCATATCACAACAACTCATAATCATCACCAAGATCAATATGTGCTTCTAATAAAATACTAAGACAAGTATGCTACATAATTCATAAACCATGTGTCAACAATACTACTAAAAAGTGTCTGGAACCATGTACTAATCATGCATAAACTACTCATAAGCTATGACTCATCAGGATGTACCAACATCATCAACTATACACCTCGTGTATGTGCCAATGCATCAACTACTTGTCTCAACCAAGTACCCAACATGTACCTCAACCATATACCAAATAAATATACCAATTTAACCATCAAAATTTCTCTAGCAATACATCACACTATCCATAACCAAATACCATAAACCATTACATCAAACCATGTGCCACAACCTCACTGTTATACAAATTCTATCTGTAACATACCTCAAGAAAAAACCCTCATCAATTTCATCATCCAAATCTAATTTGTAACTCTATAATAGACATGGTGTATTTCATCACATATCTGCAAAACTTTCTTAACTTTAACAACAAGAGACTAGCATTTTCATCAAACTTTACTTTAGTCTCATATGACTAATTTTGGATTAGTCAACAACCCTAATTTGCAATAATAATAATAACTATGTACCTATAAGGAATAAAGATATGAAAATAGTACACAATCTTCTTCCTTGTATTGTCTTCAATTCCTCTAGGTTTCATTGCTTGGAACCTCCCAGAAAATGAGTTATAGCAAAATGGCATACCTTGTTGAATTCTAGACTATTCTAGAGAGTGAACTTGCAGAGCATTCCCCACATGAAATATTTGTTGTGCAGATCTAAAATTGGTACACAACATACTAAGGAATGCATTCTAACCAATACATTTTGTCTTACTAAATTTTTATATGTTATGAATAAGTTATGATGGTTTTACCCGAAACACCTTTTTAAGACTAGTTTCAGGACTAGCCACAAACCCTATTTTCCACAGAGTGTAGCTCCAAAAATACAACGAATCACAAGCTGGAGTTTTTATCAAAATTACTTGGATATGTTTTATCAACGGATTCCATATTTCAATGTGTGAACAATTGTAGAAAAAAGTTATTGCGAAAATGGTGAGATGACCTGTAAATAACATACCTTAGAAAGCATCATCAAAAGACTTTATCCTCCCTTGAATTCCAACCTTGTTTACTTCACCTTCCTTCTAAAATTAACCTTACATTTCCTTTGGTTATTGTAGTCACTTGTATATATTCATTATGCTCAGTGGATACTAATGGGAGACCCTTGCTCTCTTATTTATACTCTCCAAGTAGCTTCCTATAGAAGTTTCCACTTAACCACTTTGTCCACTTAGCCACTTTGTCCACTTAACCAACTTTGTCCACTTAGCCACTTTTTCCACTTAACCATTTTCTCCACTTAGCCACTTTGTCCACTTAACCAACTTTGTCCACTTAGACACTATGTCCACTTAACCACTTTGTCCACTTAGCCACTTTATCTTCTTAAACACTTTATCCACTTAGCCCCTTTGTCCACTTAACCACTTTATCCACAAATAGTAAACTCTCCAATTCTATTTGCAACTAATTTATTTTTAATTATTTTCTTGTTGCAACCACTTTAACCCATGACTAACTACTTTGACATGTCAACTTCTTCTAGGAGATTCTAAAATAATTTGACTTCTTTGACCTTCTAGGATCTTCTAGATAACTCATGAGGGTTCTCCAACTTCATATGGACATAACTATCTAACCATGAGGAGTTATGTGATGTTCCACATATCTTCAGAAATAACATGGCATGTACTATCCATCTAGAATAGTCTTACCTATAAATCCATTGATCTTCATGCCCTTATGCCTAAAACACACTCGTGTCCCTTACCCATGCCTTTGTGATACTAGAATTCGCTACCAGATTTCAACAAGGGTTGACATCAATCACTAAGTGACGGCAACCGCACTCTCAGCAGGCGGTCACTCCACCAGGACCTTCTCACTCCACGGCCCGAAGAGTCGATGCTCTTCCAACTCCTCCTCGGGAGTTCTATCGCCCACAGTCTTCTGGGGAACCCTCCCTTTCGGAACTCGGGACGTCGGGTTTCGCGGACTCGCGAACCTTATGCGCACTTTCCGTGCAACATGAAATCTCCGAATCCCGATCCGCGATGTCAACGGTCAATGCTCTTGATCTCGGGGATTTTCCTATCGGGAAATCGGCAGGTGTGAGGCAAGGAGATACTTACCCTTCAAATCCCCGAACCCCGATATGCCGATATGCCTCCA
>ML799245.1:59909-79212 GCA_009831015.1 Picea engelmannii
GCACAACATCAGCAATACAAAAGTGTCAAACACATCCATGGTAATTGAATCAGGCTCTTCCTATTAATTCAATAACTGTACATGGAGGTTCTTCACAGGCTCTCTCTCTCGGCTCTGTTCTCTCTTGCTCCTTGAAAAAAAAAATGAGGATCTGAATTCTGAATGAATAATACAAAGATACACGGGAGGGTGTCTATACTCCGTTTTCCCTCTCTAAAGCTAAACTGTCTAATCTACAGTTAATTTCTATCTAACAGCATTAATTTTCATAAATGCCTTCCTATCTACTAATACAATACAACTGCGCTTGGTTTTGAATGCCTCGTCCAAACGACGGCGCACCAATTTCCAAGCATTTCAAAATGTGCGCGCTGGCACTGTCCAGCTGTGTGTTCTCTCTCCGTGCGCGCTGACTCGCTTGATGACGTGTGGATGCTCCTGCATCACTAAGGGTTGACATCAATATACAATATCACTCTCCAAGGGTTGACATCAATGACAACCAACAATCAAGACCAATTGTCCATCAACCTAAGACAACTATCTGACAATCTCCCCCTTTGGCATTGATGGCAGCAAAAACATTGATGGAAACACTTAGTCATGATAACATTCATTCGCATACTCCTCATCAATGTTTCTATCTCTACCCCTTTGACATCAATGTCAGAGGGTATCTCTCCTTGGGGATGCTCCCCTTGTCTAAATGCCTTTGATATTTTCTATGTGTTTCTAAGCCTATGATTACTCTCTTTCCATTCGTATGAACAATATCCCCCTTTTTTAAAAAGGGTATCATTCTGATGCAACACTAAAGTCATATCGTACATTCTTCCCTTGTGACAATCTCTCCTCTAGAAACATGCCTATGTGCTCTCTCTCCAAGCATATAACTCTCTATCCTACATTTGATGAATCTATTCCCATGGAATCATACCTCTATTGTTAACTCTCTGTCTAAAAACTTATATGAATGATATTTCTACCTATATTTTTGGTTGTGTTTCTCTCTCTTGAATTTTCTACAAGAAGTTGTGTAGAAAAAATATAATTATTCTTGTACCTATTGCCTTTTGGATTTATTTTTCATTGATGCTTCCTTGTGTAAACAACTGACATATATGAAAAAAATTCAAGAATAAGAATTCAAATATTCCTATGTAATTATCATCCATTATGATAATGTTCCTTCGTCTCTAAACCAATCTATGAATCCATTCTCTCATCCACTGTCATATATCTTTCCAAAATTGCTAAGTATTCTTACAAATCCATCTCTTTCCATACTGTCCAAGACTCTACTACACAACTATCCATAATTTTGACTCATATGTCATTTTACTATCATGAAGTATTCACTACTACAACTGATAAATCTATCATATTGTACTTCTGCTAACTGATTGCTATGGATCTGCCTACTGAAACTCTACAAGATGCTCAAAGGATGGTTCTATGGACTGTCTCAGCTACCACATAGACTCCCCATGTCTATTATTCATATTAACTGGGAGTCTCTAATCTAGATGGCTCAAAACAATTCCTGCTCTGATGCGGATTCATCATCATCTTCATCGGTATATTCATTGTCTATTGAATTTTGACTTATTTATTTCTGTATGTGGATTCATCTTTCACTACAATACATGAAAGTACAATCTCTTGAACCTGTTCCTTATTTACCTATCCTCCTTTTCTTTCATTTCTTTTCCAAACCTTTCTGTATTTGACATATTCCTTTTTCTTTGTATATTTATCTTCATCTCGTTTTATTTCCAATCTTGCGATCTCTTGGACCTGGTCTTTTTTCACATGTTCTTCATGTTTTCTTATCCATACTTTCTTATATATGATATCAATGTTCTCTTTCATGGAAGTATCGATCATGCTTCTATGATCAAGAGGTATGTGTCCATAGTTATGACATTTGTAACATTCAATGTTACTTGGGGTGACATAAGCATTTCTTTCTTGAGCATTTCTTTTATAATCCCTGCAATCTGCAACCTTGTGGCCAAAGTTAGTGCAATAAAAACAATGACCATAAAAGAAATTTACATACCTAGGAGTGAATGATCTTGTTTGTGGCGTAGTCCTTCTAAATTTATTCCTTAACTAATCAGGATAATGATTGAAGCTTCTTTGTGGCTTGAACATGGATGGTCTTCTTGAAGATGTATCTTTATTAGTTTTCTTAGATTATGGTTGACTATGATTCCTTCCTTTGAGTACTTATGCATAACTCTTTCTATTCTCTTCATTCTTCTTTTCTAGCAACCTAGAGTCCTTCTCTTCATTCTCTACAACTAATTTGGATGTTTCTGTCTCTTCAACATTCTTGTTGATCTTGACGATTTTACTTCTCAATGTGACAAATTCTTTTTCAAGCTTCTAAACCTCTTCTTCTTTCTTCATTATCTCTGACTTCGTGACTTCTTCTATTCTTTTTGCTTCTTCAAGCTAGAATTTTAATGTGATTATTTCTTCTTCAAGTCCTTTCTCTTCTTGACCAAACTCTACCTCAAGTTGGTTTAGATCATTAGTTCTTTCCTTTAGAATATCTGTCAATATCTTCGCTCTCATTTTTTCTTCCTCCTTTTGTGCTACTATGTTGTCTTCCAAATACCTCTTTTGATTTTCAATATTTTCTTCAATCTTTCTAGCTTTTTCTAGCTGAGTTCTTAAGTTCTCGATGACCTGTTGGGATTCTTAAAAAATATGAACACTTTCCTTTCGTTTCATCAATTCTTTCTTGAGTGACTTGTTTTCTTCTCTTTATTTTCTTAGTTCATATAAAGAACTGATCAATTCTACTTCATAATTGTCTTCTTTTTCAATTAGTTTTTCTTTCTCATTTCCTTCATGGAATTCCATTTCAAGATGTCCACGTTTTTCACAATTAAATCAAAACAACATAATTTTGTTGATTAGGTACTCTTCATCTTCTGAATCAATTTGACATGATCAACATATTTCTTCTTGATATGTACCTGCATCTTCTTTGGAATTTTCTGAATCTATGATGGGTGAAGAATATATATCATGTAACTTATCCCAAAGTTCTTTGGATGATGAGCATTTACCAACCTTTTCTCTTACCGGATTAGGTAATCCTTCCCAGATGAAATATGTTTCTATTTTTTAATTCTTCTTCAATTCCTTTTTTGCTTCAGTCTTTTCCCTTTTTGAAGTATCATATCCTCTAAAACCCGATGGCCAAATATCATACCCATGTGCCTCTAAAAATACTTTCATACTTCTGCTCCATATCTCATACTTTAAGCCATTATGACCATTAAACAATGGTACTCCATTCCCAGAATAATCCATGATCTCCTTCCAATGGTTAAATTTTTTCCTGAAGGAACCGACCTTGATTCCAATTGTTGGATTACTGAGAGGGGGGGTGAATCAATAATGAGAAATTATACCAATTATTAATCCTTTAAACCACAAAGTCTATTATTTTAATTATTCAACCATGTTCATTTGTTCATCATCAATATCTTACTGTATCATAAGCATTAGCATTCATCGATGCATAATAAACAATAATAAACACATCCACGCAATGCACAATACACCAATTATTATGTGGAAACCCAATGCAGGATAAAACCACAGAATGATTTTCTTATATGTCAAGAATTACATTGAAGCACGCATCAATTTCCAATTCTCCAGCTACAACTGGAAGGAGGCTCCAAGCCCCTAGTTTTTCAGGCTACAACCTGAGGGAAACTCCAACTCCTCAATTCTCTAGCGATATCCAGAAGGAGGCTACAATCCCCTATGTACTCTGGCTACAATCGAAAGGTGGCTACAACAACCTATCATAGCCCCATCCAACCGCCCTGAAATATAAGTAGAATGATGGAACCATTGTCACACTATCACTATGAGATATATTGTTGTAAACGTGTACCAATCAACCTGGACCAAACAACTTGTAATCAACCTGTACTAATAACTTGTAAATAACGTGTACCAATAACCTATGCCAACATGTACCATGCATCAACCTGTACCTTAAAATGTACCATAAAAAAGTGCATCAACCATGCACCAAACATATACAAATAACCTGTCACAACAACTTGTCCAAACAACCTATTATAGCAACATGTTTCATCAATATTATCAACCAAATCAGACCCACTCACCAAAATCAATCACCAAGACACCTCTCAACCATATGCACAATATCACCAGTATGTGCATCAACCAAGCATATCACAACAAATCATAATGATCACCAAGATTAATATGTGCTTCTAATAATATACCAAGACAAGTATGCTACAACATCCATAAACCATGTGTCAACAATTCTAATAACAAGTGCCTCCAACCATGTACCAATATTACATCGACTACTCATCAACTATGACTCATCAAGGTGTACCAACATCATCAATTATACACCTCATGTATGTGCCAACTCATCAACTACTTATCTCAACCAAGTACCCATCATGTACCTCAACCATATACCAAATACATACACCTATATAACCATCAAAATTTCTCTAGAAATACATCACACTATCCATAACCAAATACCATAAACATTACATCAAACCATGTGACAAAACTTCAGTTTTATACAGCCTCTATCTGTAACATACCTCAATCGAAATCCCCCATCAATTTCATCATCCAAATATTATTTGTAACTCTGTAATAGACATGTTGTATATGATCACATACCTGCAAACCTTCCTAAACTTTAACAACAAGAGACTAGCATTTTCATCAAACTTTACTTTAGTCTCACATGACTAATTTTGGATTAGTCAACAACCCTAACTTGCAATAATAATAACTATGTACCTTTAATGAATAAAGATATGAAAATAATACACAATTGTATTTAGTGTATTATCTTGAATTCCTCTAGGTTTCACTACTTGGAACCTCCTAGAAAAGTAGTTATAGAAAACATGACATACCTTGTTGAATTCTAGCTTATTCTAGAGAGCGAACTTGCAAAGAATTCCCCACATGGAATATTTTATGTATAGATTTGAAAATGGTACACAACATACTACATAATGTATTCTAACCAATACATTTTGTCTTATTGAATTTGGATCTGTTAAGAATAAGTTATGACATTTTTACCTGAAACACCTTTTTAAGACTAGTTTCAGGACTAGACACAAACCCTATTTTGCACGTAGTGTATATCCAAAAATACAATGACTCGCAAGATGGAATTTTTATCACAATTACTTGGTTATGTTTTATCAACGGCCTACATATTTCACTATATGAATCATTGTAGAAAACAAGTTATTTCGAAAATGGTGAGATGACCTGTAAATAACATACCCTAGAAAGCATCATCAAAAGACTTTATCCTCCCTTGAATTTCGGGCTTGTTTACTTCACCTTCCCTATGAAATTTGCCTGACATCTCTTTTGGTTACCTCAGTTACTTGTATATATTCAATATGCTCAATGGATGCTAATGGGAGACCCTTTCTCTCTTATTTATACTCTCCAAGTAGCTTCCTATAGAAGCATCCACTTAACCACTTTGTCCACTTAGCCACTTTGTCTACTTAACCAGCCTTGTCTACTTAGCCACTTTGTCCACTTAACCATTTTTTCCACTTATCCACTTTTTCCACTTAATCAACTTTGTCCACTTAGCCAGTTTGTCCACTTAACCAACTTTGTCCACTTAACTAGTTTGTCCACTTAACCACTTTGTCCACCTAACCACTTTGTCCACTTAGCCACTTTTTCCACTTAACCAACTTTTTCCACTTACCCACTTTTTACACTTAACCACTTTGTCCACTTAGCTACTTTGTCCACTTAACCACTTTATTCACAAATAGTAAACTATCCAATTCTATTTGCAACTAATTTATTTTTAATTTTTGTCTTGTTGCAACCACTTTAACCCATGACTAACCACTTTTAAATGAGTAGAGGAGGGAATTTTTTCAATGGCTACTAGAAATATGTGTCTATTACATATCGTGGCTACAATTCCAATGGATTTAGATAAAAACTCACCATCTCATTGGAGTTGTGGGAACCCTAATTCAACTATATTGGAGTTGTGGAAATTTCATTATGCAACAAGCCATGACATTAAAGTGAGATTTGGATTGAATAATATTGTGAGAGGAATTATATCTGCTCAACCGTGTGTAAAATTTCCTTACTTTTGTTGAATTTATTTTCACTACTCTATTTCCAACATGAATAATTCATGTCATTTATTAAAATCTCTTAAGGGGAGATCTAGCTAAGTAACCCTATATAATCATTGCTAAAAAATAAAATCATTAGATGAACTTTGAAGAACCCAAACTTCAAATGGAGCCTCATGTTTGATAATAAATTTAGATCAATTGAAGACAAGATTGAGAAACAGTTAGGCAATACCTTATTAGGGTTGGAGAATAAGTTGCAAAAAATGGAGATTATATTAAACAAGAAATAGAAAAGCAAATCCAAGAAAATAATAAATCAACCCAAGAAGGAGAGAACAATAATCTAGAAAATATTAATATGAGAAATAAGATCAAAGATCTAGAAGAAAAGCTAAATTTCAAATTGAAACAACTTGTCTCATAGAAGCAAAGAGGTTGGGAAAATTAACTAATCATAAAGATAGGTTAATTCATGTTAAAGTGAGCTCTAATGACCATCAATACAACATACTCAGTAAAACTCCAAGTTTAAAAGGGTCAATAATTTTCATAAATGAAGACTTCATTCCAGAAGGCCAAGCTGAATTAAGGAAGGAAGTACAAAAGGTAAAAGACTTTAGGAAGGAAGGAAATGGGAAATAATTCGGAGTAGAAAAGCTATTATTAAGCATAGAGACAAAAAATATACTAATAAATAGGAATTTGGGACACTTATCCTCTCTTGGAATTGTGGTGGCTTTCCATGGATGAAAGGGTCTATCTCAAGTTGGATCTCCAGTGAAATTGATATTATATTGCTTATTGAAACTTGAAAGCACGAAGAATATAAGGTCCCTAACATAGAAGGATTTGTCTTGTGGTCCATATGGAAAAAGAGATCCTACCATGGAGGTATTGGAGGCATAACTTGTTACATAAAAAGTAACATTTTCCCTCACATTAGGCTTCATAAGAAATACCCTTTCAATTAGTACATATGGATGAATATTTTACATATTAATGATAAGAATATTTATATTAAAGGGAAGGAAATAAATCATCGAGCAAAGCTTGATACAGTTACAATATTTTTGACTATGCTCATTACATTCCTTATACTTATTTCTATACTACTATATACCTCCTAACAACATTCCAGGGGAAGGAACCTCTGAGTAAGGCTTCACACCTTCATTGTGTGAACACTATTACATGGGACCTATTTACTAGAGATGGCCTCCATACATAATAATACATAGCTATCTAACTACTATTATTCCCCTTGGTTACCTCTCTAGGTACCCCATATTACCTCCCTAGGTATACTACATATAAGAAAAGAGTACAATTATGATGATGATAAACAAATATCCCCTTCCTTTATTTATGTGAGAAGTGAAGGGATGTCACCAATTATTGGTGGACCGCGTCCAATACAAGATACCTACAAGGTACACATAGGTCCACACAAGTCAAGCTCCAAGGTGATGGTAATAAACAAGCAAGGGTGCAAGGAATGAACGTTAGTTCCCAAGGTCTAATGCTCATCCACCAAGCTTTCAAAGATGTGATGCATCTCCAAGGCCACATGCCTCCTTACGGACCACCACACCTACATGTTCACTCCATCAAACCAAGCGTCCTAAATTCGAGTGTAAGCTTCCATGTAGGTAACCAGGAAACCCTGTGTTGTCTAGGGCTCAACTCCCTCTTCCAGAATTTCCCAAATTCCTCCAAGAAAGAAAACTCCCTTCATGTGTCGTTTAAATTAAACACTTTTGAAGTAACCTTGAAAAATAACACTTATATCATATTTACAATCAAGGTGTATGTTAACTTATAGTAGCCCGCAATATGCATGCAAACAAAACAGACAAGACATAGTTGTCTCATGTTTTCATTTTTATATGCCTGCCTGGATGCATTTGGGTATAGTTGTAGCCATGAAAGAAATTTGTAACTCTTTCCGTGAATTTGTTTTCTTACTCTTATATCATGATTTTTTTACGCATATTATGATTTCCTTCAATTTTTATATTTACATTTAACTTGTGACTGTATTTAGAGTGTTATGATTTTACTTTGCATGTTTTTATTTCCATAACTCGTTTACTAGCCATGAGGATTCTTTCAAGTCTTCACTTGAAAAAATTCACCCTTGCTTCTTGGTTTTTTAGAATATTCTACTTCTAGACAAGTAATAAATTGCATATATTATGTTAATGTGCATTGTCCTTGAGGGTCTTTGTGTTTCCATCTCTGATATCAAAGCATTGTTTGTGCATGTATTGCTATGTTGCAAGACATCTTTCTCATTCTCTAATGAGAAAATGGGCGACACAAAAAACTGGTCAATGTGGTTTGTGGTAGGTTTTGATTTTTCTTTTTGTCCATTTGCAAAAGCTTTTGGTTACAACATGAATTAGAGTAGAGTAATTAATAGATTCACGATGATGTATATATATATGTGTGTGTGTGTGTGTGTGTGTGTGCAAGGATAATGATTGTCTTTTGTATTTTTTGTGTTTTTTTATAGGGCATTGTACAACTCCAAATTATCCTAGAAAGTGGCTTAGAATCTAGATAAATTCATTCCTAGCTACGAAGAAGAAAGGGGTCCAACCCAAGACGAAGGAATTCCAAGATAAATAAAGAAATGAATGAATGAATGGGTAAGTGGAGATAACTTAGGTAGTGGTAAAGAAAATTAAAAGTCCCTTATCATTTATCATATCAGGCTTAATTCTTATGTTGATACACGAGTAATGGAAAAGGTAATTTGGATTTATACACACACACACAAACACATTAGCACAAATTTTAGGTTGGGAAAATTCCAACTCAATCCACAATATGGTGAGAACTATGGGAGAGTCTACCCACTCTCACCTTATATAAACCCTCCCCTCACATTAGTGAAGGAGAAATCCTACACAAGGGGGGAATCTCGAGTGACCCTAGGGAGATAGAAACTGAAGTAGTGGAAAGATAACCCCCTATAGGTAAATGATGGAAATTAAGGGAGGCTTGAGAGGATGTCTTGTGGCTGAGTGAAGTTTCCAAAGGTCTTGAGTACTTCCACCAAAGTGTTAGACCTTCCCGAGATAAGACAAATTGAAGAGATACAAGCCAAGATATTCAATGGATGAGCAAGTGAATTTTGTTGTCCTATGTAGCAGCAGTAAACAATGATGTAAATCAGAAAGTAAATGATAATTAAGACTACTAGATATGCCACTAAAATTCAAGTAAAGATGCAAGAGATAAACCTAGTAACAACTAGTTTAACTCAAGTGACATAAAGAAAGAATTTAGTGACGATATAGGGATGTTAAATGATGTTATTTTCAATATATTATGACATAATTATGGATGTATCAAACATATGCTACATCAGCAATATCTACCCCTAAAAATCAGCAAACAGCTTGTCAAACGATTAACCAATATCAAGTAGTTTAACAATGACAACTTGTAATCAAATGTTAGTGGTAGAATAGTGAGTAAAACAAGTGTTTAAGAGTAATTTGTTGCAACCCTAATGTTTGTAGCTTGAATTTATAACAACATAAAGAGATACTTTGGAAATCAAGACGCCTTAGTGCCCTTATCAAGCCTAAAGCACATAGAGAATATTTGAACTAAGATAATTTCAATATCTCATAATTTCACGTATACCAATGCGATGATTTTTATTTCTCCAATGCAAGAGATTAGTGCCTAAATATATTGGGTTATGAATTATTTTAATGAATGATGTAGTTACACTATTTCCTTAGCGGTGTAAGCCCTTTTACTCCCTAAGGAAGGAAATAATAGGTAAGAAAAACTAGGAGGTTGTAAGCCCTTATACTCTTCCTAGTAACTCTTTGTACAATAGATTATTCAAGAAAATTATGATAGGATTAGTGGTGTTGTTTTCCATTATACTCCCTAATATCTTATAAAATTAACCTTGAAACTAAGAAAGAAGAAAAAACAAAGCAAATATCCCTTACCTAGTCCAAGCATCAACAAGATAAACTCCTCTTTAACCAAGAAAATTCCATCATAATGCAAGAATTAGCCTCCAAGAGAGATAGTGCATCACTTCTTTATCCAACAACAAAGAAAAACCATCAAAAGAGAAAGTATAAGAGAGATATATGTAAATTTTCCCAAGAGGGGCGCAAATTTCAGCCAAGGAGTTTTTCTCCCAAGTGAGAGTTATGTCAAAATGAATGATATTGATCCTTATTTATACAAATATCATAAAAAGTGTTTGTCCACATGAATTAGGGTAAACCACAAGTTAAAGAGGCCAAACTCCTTTACTTTTCCCCTTTACAACATAAAATTTAATTTTCACATAAAGTAAACCCTAAAACATGATGTCATTCCTTCAAAGAGTGATGTTTTGGCACTTTGGTCAAGTCATTAAACTTGAGGAATAAATCATTGGGCCTCCAAATTAATTGCATTCAAGTGTGGCGTGTTCTCTTCAAGGTAAAAGGAAACCCCCTCATCAAAATTTCCAAATTCCCATCAATCATCACCATCACCACCAAAACCCTAGCCCTAAGGTGACGTCAAGCCCTCTAAAGTGATGTTTTGGCCTCCAAAGGAAAATAGTTGGTCTTGTAGGGGCTAGGTGAGGTACTCCATGGAGTCTTCCTTCACCTCCAAAGGAAACATTCATCTTCCATCCTTCCCCGAGGTGATGGGTCATGGCATGCAACTTGTGGGTTTCTTTCCCCAATGAAGGCCCAAGATGGAATTCTTCCTCCAAATCATCCACCAGTCAAGGTCCTACAATGACAGACAAGTCTTCCCTCCAAGGATCTCAAGTCAGAGCATCATGGCAAGTAAAATCAGATTTTATATAATATCCATTCAAGCATGTACATCAAAAAATACCTCATCAAATTAAACAGGTGCTCAAAGACCCTATGCAATTTTCCAAGTTTAGGTATGGGAGGGTTGACAAAGTGACATATTGGGTGAGTCATTCCTTAAGTCAAGGAGTGTTTCCTAGGTGGGAACCTCAAAATTCATGTGGATAAGATGAAGTGGACCAGGGGTTAATAACTTTGGACATGGGGTTCATGACATACAAGGGTTTGTATTATCTCATTTGTGGGTGCCTTTATAGAGGGTGTGTTGCACCTTCATATTCAATGCATCCTTTTTTCAAACCCATTTATTTCCATTTTTTTTTTAAGATGTTTCTAGGTTGAATCCAAGGTGGGGCTTCTACCTAAGCATGAAAATAATTTCCCACCTTGGCCCTACCTTGGTCACATTATGCTTCCCCAAGTTGATGAGAAAATGTGGGACTTATACCTAAACATGAAAAACATTGCCATCACATGTTATTCCTTGGTTGGAATTTTTATATTGTTATTTTTCTTTTTATAGGTCCCATTAGTTTCTTATGAGAGACATTTCATTGTCCTCAGGATCCTTGGGTGAGAATCTAGAAGGTTTATGATTGGATTTTATCTTTTTCCAGCTACAAACCTTTAGGCCTTCAACCACTTCTTCCCATGAAATGAGGTACAATCCCTTTTTCGGTCAATACACCAAAAAATACCAAAAGATAAGGAGACGAATAAGGGTTGAAGTGATGAAAAATGGTAAGTATGATCACGAATGGCATGATGATTTTTCAAGGAGACCTCCTAGTAGAAAACCCATCCCTAAGGGTGACCACTTACTAGGGCTCAATGTCAACCACCAAGGTGAAACCGGGAAAATAGCATAACTTCCAAGAAAACATTTAATAATCAAAAGTAGCTTTAAATGAAACATACTCAAATGCTTGAAATATTGAAGTGACACTTAACACAATACATGACTTGTACCTCATGGAGAAAGACCCATCGTCTTCCGAAAGAAAGATGATGTGGGGAATGCCAACGTCATGAATCCATGAACTGTGGTGGTGAAGTGGGTCTTTGTCTATGGATGTGGATGTTGTCGGTTATTTTGTCTCTCGCTACTCCATGGCTGCAACTTGAGGGCCTCGACAAATCATCTCCTTAGTTCTCCCTATGAATTGGGGATAACATATGGCTTCTACATGGGGAAATTTACTCATCGTAGAGTGCAGGAGAACCTCAACATATCCTGGTCAGACCCATGCCTACACTGAAACATGAAAATGTAAAATATGTTGATGTTTGGACAACATTAGGAAGACATTCTCTTAGATTAATTATTATTAATATAATATAATTATTGATTATATATATATATATATATATCATTGTAATAATATATTATCTCATATAGAAAAATAAAAAATCAACAAAATCTAGGGTGGTTCTATCACCCTTTGTCCATATCTATCATAAATCAAAGTCTCAAAAATAAAAACTAATCTAGAAAATAAAATTTTGCATTTTTCATATAATATGATAAAAGAGAAACATGTAAATAAAAAATGCAAGTAGAGAAAAATGAAATGCAACTAAACTACCACACGAAATCAAGATGACCTACCTACTTACCTAGGGCCTAGGCCTTAAAGAAGTCACGTACATTGAATGTAGGATTTGTATAAGAGACTTATCCATTGGTAATGGCATCTTTCTCTCGTCCAAAGATGACAAGTATTATTTTTCATTCTCAGAATTCTTGTTGAGGATGTAAGGGCCAAGACAAGAGTTGTCATTCTTCTAATCATAGTTGGGCTTTCCCTTCTTCTTATCTCACGTGAATGCAAGACTTCCTTCACTGTAGTGTATGTAGGGTATGTTCTCAATGTACAACTACGAAGGTGGTTCTGTATTAATTGTAATATCCTTTTCACATCTCTTGTCCCTTTTGTCTTCTTCTTTCTTCAATATTTTGATGGACCCTGGTTCTTTTCCTTGTAATTTTAAAATTTTAGCTTTCTATTCATCTATCCTTGGAAGTAGCACATCTATGCATTCTTCCTACATAAAAGATAGGTATTGTGGATCATACTCAATGGTATTTGGAACGCCATCAAAATCATCTTCGCTACTATAATCATCCTCACTACTGGTAAATAAAGTTGTTCAATAACACCCAGATTCAATTCAACAATACAAGGTAACAAGAGATTGTCTCAAACAACAAAATGAAATGATAATGGACGAGGTAGATAGTGTGAGTTGTTTTCTTGATATCCAAATTTAGAGAGTTAATGAATCCATTGTTGAAAATGACAAACCTAACATGCAAATTCAGGGACTGACTAAAATACTTGGACAGTTGCAGGAGACAAATGTCAGAGTTGAAGAATCCATTGTTGAAAATGGAAAACCTAACACACAAATTAGGGAATTCAATAAAAAACTTGGATATTTATAGAAGACAGATGCTAAAATAGTACAAGAAAAGGAAGAGCATGGAAAGGAGTTTGAGTCAGTCCATGCATATTTGGCCAAGAAAAATAGATATTTGGAGGAAAACATCAATGCATTGTTGAAAGAGAATGAAGAAAAATGAAACATGATTGATACATTGCAAGAAATTTCAGAGGAGAACATGTTCCTTGAGGAGAATAATGTTGAACTTGGAAGAAGAAATTCAGTACTAGAAGAAAACTAGGTACAACTTAAGGGAATAATAGGGGAGTTGTAAATAGCTTTGGATTCAGTCACCATGGATCTTGAATCTTGTAGGAAAATTGCAAATGAGAAAGAGGCTCTATTAATTGGTTTACATTATCAGTTTTCAGACCTTGCAAAGGAAAATATGTACATGGAGGAGTTAAACAACTATTTGGTGACTGAATTGAACAAATGTACAATGGTTGCACAAGAAAATGTGTATCTTCACCACAAAATAAGGTAACTTGATATTTCTTTCCATTCTTCCCAGCAAGGTTCTTGAATCAAAAGATATTCCACCTCAACAATTGACATCAGAACATAACCAGTTGGATTCAGAATATCAACATTTTCAGTCACCTATCCCTGTAGAAGACGGAAAACCAAACAGTGTGCAAGAAAAAACAAAACTAAACGAAGTGCATGGAAATGATATGCATCAAAAGGAAAAATCAAAGAGGGTTCTTGAATCCATAGATATTAGGCTCCAAATCCCCACAGGAAATGCAAATCCAAATGGGATTTGTGATTATTGATTTGGGCCAACTGAGCTGGTGTTAGAGATTATGCAACAACCATAAATTCTCCAAGAAACTATCAAGAACAAAGTTTAGTGAGAATAAACTATTGAAAATGGAGTCTAAAATCCATTGTAATTCAAGAAAATTGTTGATATCTTTTCTTTGAATTTTCACACTCTTTGTCTTGGAATTTAGTTAGCAAATTTTAGATTTGGAAAAAATGATATGAGAAAGATTTGAAATTTAGTAAAGAAGATTATTGCTTGACCCGTGTAAATAACTTTTAAAATTTATATTATCAAGTGGACACCACATTCATCATCAAAGACTTAATGCTAATTTGCTAAAAAAGAGTGTAAAGATTATATTTAAATAGAAAGATTAAGACTACCTTATTGAAAGATGACATATCATGAGAAATAAATAAAATAAAATGAATAATTGTTAAGATTTGGGGTAAATGAAATATAATATAATAATGTAGTCAAAGCTTTATACGATATTAAAACAATAGTCTAATAGTGAAAAAGATAGACAAATTCAAAAAGTTAAGTGAATTTAAATTAAGATTTATTTTTATATTTTATAAAATATTATTTAACATAAACATTTTTATTGATAAAAAATTAATAAATAAAATAAATTATCTTTTAAATTTTATAATTTAAGAAATATAAACATTTTCAACATATTGTTTAATTATTTCATGTTATTAATTGTTTAATGTTGTATTTTTATCTATTCCAAAAATGTTCATAATACTTTGTTTCATTTTTGTTTAATGTTGTATTTTTATCTATTCCATCTATTATAGAAGGGAAAATGTTATACTTTGTTTCATTATACTATGAGAAGTTGTTTAGTGTTCATTTTTGTTGCAGTATATGAGATGTTTTTTTATTTTAAGAAACAAAATAATCAGAATATATATAGTAACGGAAATAAAATTGAAAAAAAATATGAACATATGTATGTTAACTTTGTGCAACTTTATTATGTGATATAAAGTTATATTGGATAAAAGGTTCATGCTTTCCTTCAGATTTTATGAATTCAATGATAGCTTTCAACTTATTAAGCACTTTTCAACATTTGCAATACAGTTACCAATAATTATAACATATTGACCCATGGATTTACAATACTTTTTTGTATTATTATTTCTCAAAATTTCTATAACATAGTTATTATATTTTTTTTTAAATTTAAAAAAAAAAATTGATATTTAAATTTAAAATAGTAATATTTTTTTATAATAATAATTTAATTTTTAGGGAAATTCTATATAGGTTTATGTATCCTATTTTTATAGGTTTGAACCTATAATTTCTTAGGAGGGACATGTTCTTAACCATTAATCCTATTTAAGAGATATGTGTGTGTTATTAGAAATTTAATATTAAGACATGAAATTTGTTATCGTTAAAATATTCATAAGATTCTTATGTCGTTGATAATGGGTGGAGTGTCCACTTGAAACATAACGTTGAATGTTTCGAAACAACAAACATTTTTTATCCAAAAAATTTTCTAACATAAAAATACTAATTTTTTTAAAACAAATTAAAAAAATTAAAAAAAGAAAATAAATTCTCAAACAATGTTCATCTCTTATCAAGAAACTGAAACTTGGAATGAAAATGAGAAACAACTAGTCGAATGAGTCTTTTAACAATAACAAATTCCATGCTTCAATATTAAATTTCTAATAACATTTAGACATCTAAATATATACTCCACAATTTAAGAAACACTCATGTACTATGTGGCTACCCTAAATAATAATAGAAATCATTCATTCTAGAAGACCAAGATGAATTAAGGAAGGAAGTTCAAAAGGTATAATAATTTAGGAAGGAAATGGGAAATAATTAGGAATAGAAAAACTATTATTAGGGATAGAGACAAAAAAGATACTAATACATACTAATAAAAGAGATCCTACCACATAAGGTTTGGAGGCATAGCTTGTTACATAAATAACATTTTCCCTCACATTAGGCTTCAAAAGAAAAACTCTTTCAGTTAGTACATATGGATGGAGATTTTAGATATTAATGCTAAGAATATTTATATGGAAATGTGTTTTTTGTCCCCATTAATTCCACCCTTTATAAGAAAATAAATCTAGATAAAAATAATCCTTACAATGGCTTAGAACATGATATTTACAGTCTAACAAATGAAGGAAACATCCCTTTTCCAGGAGAATTTAATGATATAAACAACTAGAATCAAGCTATTATTTTAAGTAGTGATTCCAACCCTAATCCTCTATGGATAGATGAAAACCTTGTTTTAGCCATGGTACCTCCACATAGTGAACCTGTGACATAGCATGGTCATTCATGGGCTATTAAATAATACTTTTAATTTCACTAAATATTTATAACTACCTCCCACAATCCCTTTTTTTGGACCCCCCTACCAATACATATTTCCTATAAAAAAAATATCTACTTTTACTGGATATCCCCTATCTTTTCCAAAAACCCATTTTTATACTAATACCTATAAAACACCTATTACCCTACATATCCCCCCTTCCCCGCTCCCACCCCCCGCCCCCCAAATACCTATAATATATTGAATCTATTTTTCACAATTTAAAAACCCCCTTTATGAATGGATGTGATAAGATATTGGTCCACAAGGTGAATCTCCCATGGTTTTAGCTCGTAGATGTAAACAAATATTGAAGAATTGGTTGAGAATTTGTTTGGTAACAAGCTCATAAAGCTATGCAATTCCTAAGATCTAATAATTTTCAATGGTCTATTGAAGTGGTCGAAATTCAACTAAATGAATTGTATTCATGGGATTTGTAGCACTATCATAGAATCTTTGATATCTGATATCCTTGTATATAAATAGTAAATTTTGACATCTGAAACGACCATGAGCCTTAGGCTAATCACATACATTTAACCTTAACTCTAATCTTTTTCATGCACAAAATCCCCATTGAAAATAATTATGATAACCAAAAGCACTTAATCTTCACCAAATATAAAGGTGATCTTTTTATAAAGGATTTAACTAATGAATTAAATTTTCTATAAAATAAGGAAAATATGGAAGACCTCTTTCATAATTTCATGACAACTCTCTCTACTTCCTTTAATAAGTTCTATGTCGAGGTGATGTATATAAAAAAAATAGAATGTACAACCCTTGGTATGATAAAGAATGTACAATTGCGAGAAAATCCATAAGGGATGCTTCTAAAGAGTACCCCAAATTAGACAAGATAAATAGGTACAAAGCCCTATTTAAAAGGGAAAAGAGTACTAGATAAATAGGAAGAAAGAGAAGTGTTTGCATCTATCTAATATAGATCATATGATATTTTGAAGGTAGATTATAACCCTTAAAAATAAAGAAAACAATACGATTCACTTGAGAGACTTGAATTCCTACCTTAAAAATATTTATGAATCCCTTGATGTTGTGGAAAATATTCAAACCCTTTCTACAAACAAATAAGTTTTTTATGTATAAGACATAGAGTTTGGGGTTAAGAAACTCACAAAAGGAAAATAAGGTATTGGAGAGCATATCCTCATCCCTTTTAATTGTTCTTAATTGGAGAGCATATCCTTCCTTTTAAAAATTGGAGAGCATATCCTCATCCCTGACAATCACAATCTCTTCAATTTAGTAGTCGAGCAGGGGTTCCCTAAACCCTCAACTCAAAGCCTCATCATACATGTTTTTAAAAGTGGGGATTGAAAAAATCCCTATAACTATAGGACCGTTATGATTAACCCCATTTTATCCAAGTGGTATGGAATTATTTTGGAAAAGAAGATCAACATATGGATATAAATCCACATAGAAAGAGATAAAGTCCATGGCATATTTAGAAGCTCTCATTTAATTGTGTGCCACCTTGTTATGTTTAGGATCATTGCAAAGGAGTTTCAAAATAATAAAACCAATATCCTGTTTTTTTTCATTGACTTCAGAAAAGATTTTTCAACAAAGTGTTGAAAACTAACCTTTGGAATAGGCTAGAGGAGCTAAAAGTTCCTTGTGAGCTTAGAAATGTTACAATAAGGTTGTATGAGACATTATTGTCAAGTTTAGGAACACTAAGGGTTGGTTGGAATAAATTCATTGTGATATAGGATTTAAGAAAGGTCACATGGGCTTCACCTTGTTGGTCAATATCTTATCGTATTCATTCATAAAGGTGGTTTTTAATTGTGAAAAATAAGGTTAATATATTGTAGGTATTGGGGGGCTGCGAAGTATGGGGAGATTTATAAGTATTGGGGGGTACCAAAAGGGGTATATAGTAAAAATAGGGGGTTTAATTACTGGAAATATGTATTAGGATGCGGTCCAACAAAAGGCTTTTGAGAGGTATTTTTTAATATCTAGTGAAATTAGGGGTATTATTTAATATCCCATGAATGCATGTGTTATGTCATAGGTTCATGGAGTGAAGAATCGGTGAGAAAGTTTGTCCCCTATCCCATACCCTTTTTGGCATATGCATTGACAATTTAAAGGGTTGTTTGGAAGAAGAAGGTTTTTCCGGCTCGACTTTAGGTGGTATAGTCAACATCCTCCTTATTTAAATAGATGATTTTGTTCTTATGATGAGGAGCCTCTATTGTTGGCACCTAAGGTTTGGAAGAGGCTACACATGTGCCAAAAGTCAAAAATATTTGTGCGCTCAATAATATGCATTTCATAGTGATAAGTTTCATTGTTTGCACCAACTAAAGATTTACTACACGCACTAACCCATTTTGTATTGCACACAAGGACTTAAAGAAACCACAAGCAAGTCATATCTGAAAATATCTTCAAGAATGATTGTAACTATTTTTGTAACAACTTGACTGGACATGGTTGAGGTTACAGATGAGATGGAAAGTTTATTATAATTTCCATGTTCCATGAAAGATATGGGGGGATGCATGTGGATATGTAAGGGTTGGGGTTTTGTTCACTAGTAATGTGTGTAAGTGATAGACTAGAATGACAATGTGTAAGTTATAGATGAGCCATAGCTCCAATTGATCCAGATTTATGAGAGGAATGAAATGAATATATA